>JADBJO010005015.1:112500-125000 GCA_016801955.1 Conus betulinus | reverse complement strand
TAAATGCGTGTTTGCATGCTTGTGATAGTATTAGTGTGTGTGTGTGTGTGTGTGTGTGTGTGCGCGCGCGCGCGCGCGCGCGTGTGTGTGTGTGAATGCGTGCTTGCAGCAAAGTCAAAGGCGTATGGGGGCGAGGGGTGTGGGGGTCGGCGGGGGGGGCAGCAAAGGCGAAAGGGGGCGGGAGGAGGGGGAAGAAACCGGAAACCGATCTGTGCGTGTGTCACTCCGGTGCAATTCAATGAGCGGAGGGGAAACGATAGTGTCTTGTGAAAAGGATCATTATAAACTTTTTATGGGCTTTCTTAATTAGAAAGCAAACTGTCTTAAAAAAAAAAAAATAATTGATGGCCAACATGCATTTACTATCCAAAGTGGTTTTTAATTGTTCGGTTTTCTTTCTTTCTTGTCTATGTGATGGGCGTTTTTTGTTTGTTTCTTTGCCTGTGTTTGGCTTGTGTGTGTGTATGTGTGTGTGTGTGTGCGCGCGGGGGGGGGGGGGGGGGGGGGGGGGGGGGGGGGGGGGGGGGGGGGGGGGGGGGGGGGGGGGGGGGGGGGGGGGGGGGGGGGGGGGGGAGAGGGGGGGCGGGGAGGGGGGGGGGGGGGGGGGGGGAGGGGACACGCGCGGGGGGGCGGGGGCGGAGGCACACGAGCGCGTGCATAGAGAGTGAGAGAGAGGGAGGGGGGGAGAGAGACAGATCAAGTGGCGAGGATCAAGCGTTATGTTCCGGCTCACTTGATGCACAGTGCATGTGAATGATGTGAATGAAGTATGTTTACCCTCTTACCATCTGCCGTGGCAGTGAAACCCACTAGATCATACTGAAGATCAAAATAAGTCAAGGCCGCCATTTCCGCCCGACACTGCCACTGCTTACGACACTGACATTTCAATTTCTGAGAAATCATAGTCCAGTCGACCATTCAGGGCCCACTGATACAGATTAACAGACAGATAGATGAACAAACCAACTGAGACAGAGAGAGAATGGAGGGGGTAGATGGATGGATATCTGTGTATATGGATGAATAGATAGGTGATAGCTGGATGGACAGAGATAGAAAGGGGGGGGGGGGGGGGGGGGTGGGGGGGGGGGGGGGGGGGGATTGATGTATGTATTGGTGGATGATGGATAGAGAGTGGGGGATGAATGGATTGATGTGTGTATCGGTGGATGATGAGAGAGACAGACAGAGAAATAGACTAGATAATATATATATATATATATATATATATTTTTTAAGGCAAGATACGAGTATCAGTGTCTGAGATTGAAGAAATAGGGGGAGATAAACATTTATATCTGCAGTTGTAAAAAAATTCTGCCTAAGTAAGAGTATGTGCTTGCGTGGGTGAATAAGGAGTAATAAATGCTTCTCAGAATGAGCCTTCAGAAGTTTATATTCTCCAAGAAAGAAACAAATCTCCAATGGAGAGGAAACCCACTTACACGTAACTCGTGATCATATACCAGTTCAACTTCTGACTAGATATGCTAGTTTAACTTCTGACCAGATATCGAAATTTAATTTGATTATTGTTTCTCAATGACCGCAGGAAACGGTAACTTGACTTCTCTGCCTTTTTTCGGTTTTAGGAAAAAAAATGCTACCCCAGAAAAAGGCTGGGAGTGCACTACCGTAGTATGTTTGTTGAGTATTAAAAAAAAACAACAACTAAAGGTGCCACCTAAGAAGCAAAAGAATATCATGAAAGATCAAAGCAAGTTACATTTTCTAGTGAAAAGTAGAAAATTTAAAAAAAAATATATATATCCTCTTAAGACGCAAGTGCTGAGGGCCAGTTCTTGGAATGAATCCACAAGGGACTGAATTACAATAAACTAATAAATTCCAAGGATAAGTACCGAGCACCATTCCAGCAACTTGCAGAGCAGCTTGGTGTTGCAATGACTGCAAGAAATATTCAATTATAAACAAAACTTGCTCTTATGTCATAGATTGAAGAAATAGGAGGAGATAAGCATTCATATCTGCCAGTGGTGCTTTTTGGCTTCAAGTAAAAATGGTCTTTTTTTTCAAAATATTTACTTTACAAGTTTTCTATCTAATAATCCCAGTTTTGTTTCCAAAAAGCATTTAAAAACCTTCAAAGTAGATATGCGAGACTAGGATGAACAGAAAAAAAACCTGTATCCCATGCCATGTGAATCCGAAATCATCTGTAAACAAAATGAAATGACATAAATGAATGAATGAAAATGAAATCAAACAAAATGTAGTCCGGCGCCTGTGCTTGTTGTCACCACACCCAATGACTTTTTCCGATCACACCCAAAAATGGTCGCGAGCGATTGACGGTCGTGCGACTTGCCATATATGGCGAAGCACTTGCTAACCGCGCGACTTCTATCAAACTCCCTTTTGTTGCTGGTTCTCTCTCTCTCTCTCTCTCTCTCTCTCTCTCTCTCCTCTCTCTCTCTCATTTTTTTCTTCTTCTCTCAATTACCGCCATAAGCGACCGAATTCCCGATCGATATTACGTCACCAAGTTTCTATTGATAGCACCGGGCTCACCTACATTCTCCCTTGTGTCCGGTTGGACCAGTGACTCGCAGCGCGTACTATCTTTGCTCGCATCGCTCAAGGTAGGGCTTTCAAGGGAAAACAACCGGATGAATAGATATAGAAAGGCAGAATACCAAAACTACGCAAGCGCGAAGGCACGCAGGCTTGCGACCATCCAAACAAACATTGTGTACACACGCCTGCCTGTGTAGATTTCCAAAGGCGACTTTCACTATAAGGTGTGGTGGTGAATGTCCGTGTGTGGCGAATGTTGTGGGTGTGTGTGTGCTGGTGTTGTGAGAAGAGAGAGTGAGAGAGAGGAGAGAGAGAGAGAGAGAGAGAGAGAGAGAGAGAGAGAGAGAGAGTCAGTACATACACTCATTCACTAATAGGCCTACACAAATGACTTAGAGAGCTGCGTGCAAAAGTCAACGGGTTCATCACGTAGCTTAGTACTCTAAAATGATCGTGGTCTATCTTCCCCCGCATTCCTTTTACCTCCTCACTACACTCTGCCTCCTCGTCAATCCCCCTCACATTCTTGTTGTTGTTGGTGGTGGTGATGGTGGTGTTGTGATGGTTGGTGTTGTGGTCTTGTTGTTGTTCTCTCTCTCTCTCTCCTCTCTCTCTCTCTCTCTCTCTCGTTCTCTCCTCTCCTCTCCCTCTCTCTCTCCAGCCCTGATATGCCCTTTGCGGTCGGCTGGGCTATAAGCAACATTTACCTTACCCCTCTCTCTCTCTCTCTCTCTCTCTCTCCAGCCCTGATATGGCCCTTTACGGTCGGCTGAGCTATAAGCAACATTGCCTTACCTCTCCTCTCTCTCTCTCTCTCTCTCTCTCACTCACACTCCCACTCCACCTCTCACACACACACACACACACCACTCACACCGTTTCCCCGCCCTGTCTGTAGTATAGCACAGTAACACCCCCACTCCCCCAGCCCCACTTGAAAGTGGCCATAATTGTCGCTGATTTGTTTTTGATTTTTAAAAAATCACCAGAAAGTTCTCTACCTCTGCAAACTATTCGAATGTAATGCCATGCCAAGAAAAATTAATGCGAAATTTTGGAAAGAATCTCTCTCTCTCTCTCTCTCTCCCTCTCTCTCTCTCGCTCTCTCTCCTCTCTCTCCTCTCTCTCTCTCTCTCTCTCTCTCTCTCTCAGGTCAGGTCCCCTGCCCCGTCTGCCGTAACCCCCCCCCCCCCCCCCTCTCTCATCTCTCTCTCTTGCCAAGTATCTTTTCCTGCAAACCCCCCCCCCCCCCCCCCCCCCCCCCCCCACCCCATTCATCCGGCCTCTCTCTCCTCTCCCAGTCTCCTTTCCACCCCTCTCGTGTCTGTGTGTGTGTCTGTTTCTTCTCCCTCAATGTGCCTGTTCTTTTACAAGCTCCGTTTCCAGTTCCGCTCATTTGCTGTAATTTTCGCCGAACCATAGTAATATGATACGGCACCATCCGCGCTCTTCTACCCAGAGGCGAGTCACCGCACTTTCTCTTTCTAATATCTTATATAGTATATGGGCCTACACCTGCCGCATCAATACATCAACATCATCACCAGAAATTTAAAAGAAGAAAAAGAAAAAGAAAAAGAAAGAAAAAAAAAGAAAAGAAAATGCCACAACTAAACCATTATTGACAACTCGTCGTTCTTTGTAATATCCGAATATAGTACGATTTACCCATTCAGTCTCTCTCTACTCTGTGTGTATGTTGTGTGTGTTGTGTGTGTGTGTGTGTGTGGTGTGTGTGTGTGTGTGTGTGTGTGTGTACTCCGAATCGATATTTTTTTTTCCCTGCGCATACAATGAAAAACAGAGGGGAATAGCAAAGGACCATCCTGGAAATGTTGCAACCTTGCAGAAAAGAATAATTAGTATTTCACGCCTGGTAGAACGTGCAGGTTTCTGTCTGATTTCCCGTACATCCTAACTCTGCATTTCCTTTTCATGATGACCACACAGCCTGCCTGCTCATGCGCACAGTGGTGGAAAGATGGCTTCGTATATTGGGCGTGGCTACTGTCCGCTACTGCTGCTGCTGCCACACCCTCAAACTGTCCAGCAGCTGGGCTGGGCTGGAAGATGGAGTGAGAAAAGAGTGATAAATACAAAACATTGCAGTGTGGTGGTGTGTGTTGTGTGTGTGTGTGTGTGTGTGTGTTGTGTGTGTGTGCGTGCGTGCGCGCGCGCCGCGCTGCGTGCGTGCGTGTTTGTGTGTGTGTGTGTGTGTGTGTGTGTGTGTGTGTAAGTGCAAATGCGCGGGTGCGTACGTGCGTGGCTGTGTGTGTGTGTGTGTGTGTGTGTGTGCGTGCGTGTGTGTTGTGTGGTGTGTGTGTGTGTGGTGTGTTGTGTGTTTGTGTGTGTCTGTGTGTGTTGTGTGTGTGTTGGTGGGGGCGCGGTTGCGTACTTACGTAATGCATCATGTGTGTGTGTGTGTGTATTGTGAGTGGTGTGTGGTGTGGTGTGTTGTGTGTGTGGTGTGGTGTGTGGGTGTGTGTTGAGAGAGAGAGAGAGAGAGAGAGAAGAGAAGTATGTGTTGTGTGTGTCTTGTCCCTGTGTGTGTGTGTGTTTGTTTGTGTGTGTGTTTGTGTGTTTGTGTTGTGTGTGTGTGCGTGCGGTCGTGCATGGTGTGCTCGTGCGGCGTGCGTTTGCGTGCGTGTGTGCTTGTGTGTGTGGTGTGTGTGTGTGTGTGGTGTCTTTGTGTTGTGTGTGTGTGTGTGTGTGTGTGTGTTGTGTGTGTGTGTTGTGCGCGCGGTTGCGTACGTGCGTGTATGATGTGTGTATGTGTGTGAGGTGTGGGGGTGGTGTGTGAGAGAGAGAGAGAAGGAGAGATAGAGAGAAGAGAGAGAGAGAGCTGTGTGTGTGTGTGTGTGTGTGTGTGTGTGTGTGTTTGTGTGAGAGAGAGAGAGAGAGAGGAGAGAGAGAGAGTGTGTTGTGTGTGTGTGGTATGTGTGTGTGTGTGTGTGTGTGGTGCTGTGTTGGTGATAGGAGAGTGAGAGAAGAGAGAGAGAGAGAGAGAAGAAGAGAGAGAGAGAGAGCACGAAAGGGTCTAAGAACGATTAGTCTGTTGGCGAAATCGAGAAAGGCAAAAACTTATCAAAGCCGCAGAGGAACGGGGACAGGTAATGAGGGAAGAGGGGGAGGGGTCAGGAACAGTGAAGGGCTGTGAGGGGGAGACAGAGATGCTCTCTCTCTCTCTCTCTCTCTCTCTCGCTCTCTCTCTCTCTCCTCCTCTCTCTCTGTACTCTTTTTTTCTCTCTTCTTTTATTAGCATTTCCTATGACTTTCTTTCCATTTCCTAAGCTTTCCTCAAGCCTCCTCCCCTCGCTTTCCCTTCCTTCTTTCCTTCCTTTCTTCCATCCCTTCTGTCCCTCCTCTTCTTCTCTTGTCTTTCCCTGTCCTTTCCCACAGGAAATGAACGCCAAGAAAGGCATCGGATGTGTCATAACAATTATATACGGACATGGCTTTCATTATTGGCGACGTATATATGTATGTAGAGTGAGGAAGACCATCCATTTACAAAAGAAGACGCCATTATGTAGGCATCGATTGAAAGGCAGGATCGATCGCAGTGTTATATACTGGGAGTGATGACATCTTCGCTGTGACTGATTTATATCCCAGGGCTGCAACTGCCCAACACACACCACACACTAATTCTGCTGCGGTCAAGGTGAAAGGTCTCTCTATTTCTATCCTATCTACATGGAACAAAAAAACAACCTCTGTCTCTCAGCCACTCACATTCTCTCACTAATTCAATACAAGCTTGGACACATCTTCCTTGACATTGTGCATGCACAATGTTCGCATTATTATGTGCTAAATAAGTATATTTGTGTATTGCCCCTACACATGTTAAAAATAAATATACGAGTGAAAGATAACCGCGAATGAGTCATTGTGTGATCGTGCGAGGCGTCTTGAAATGCTTCTAAAGCGCTTTAGAAAAACAAACATCCGATATCATCTTAATCATCATCGTCATCATCATCATCATCATCATCATCATTGTTGCTGTTATTGTTTTCGTTTGTTGTCTTGTTGTTGTTGTTGTTTGCTCTTCTTGCTACTACTACTACTACTACTGTTGTTATTGTGATAAACATCATCATCATCATCATGATCATGATATCATTATTGACCGAGACAAATATCCTTGACAAAGACTCAGATCCTGTTGATTGATTTGATTGATTGATCGATCGATTAGTTAGTTAATTGATTGATTGATTTTTTTTTTTTTAATAGCTTGCCTCTCGTGTTTTCCCTTGGGGGCAGTTTCTCCTTCGTAGCTTAATCTGGCTCAAAACTATCGGAACTACAAACAGGCTGGTCCCCAACGCACACAACAACAAGATCGCTATCAGGTAACCCGTTAGAGGACACACTGCCCTATAGTCCCCAACGCACAACAAAACAAGATCGCTATCAGGTACCCGTTATAGGACACACTGCCCTATAGTCCCCAACGCACAACAAAACAAGGTCGCCATCAGGTAACCCGTTAGAGGACACACTGCCCTATAGTCCCCCCTAACGCACAACAAAACAAGGTCGCCGTCAGGTAACCCGTTAGAGGACACACTGCCCTATAGTCCCCAACGCACAACCAAACAAAGGTCGCCATCAGATAACCCGTTTTAGAGGACACACTGCCCTATAGTCCCCCCCAACGCACAACAAAAAAGGTCGCCGTCAGGTAACCCTTAAGAGGAGACACTGCCCTACTGGTAAGTCATTTATTGATCGTGATCAGTGGCGCCTTGCCTGATCTAAGATCTGGAGAGCATTACCAAGCCTGTGATCCTGGGGTTGCGGGTTCGAATCTCCGTCGGGCCGGTTCGGTACATGGAGGATTTTCCCTCGCAGTTAACATTGGTTCTGACTCTACTTCCCAAATAGTCCTTCGAATGAGACCATAAACCAAGGTTCTGTGTGTGAATGCACGCATCTTGCGCGCGCGTAAAATCCCATCAACAACTTTCGGAAGAGAAGGCCAGTTTGGCCGTTGGTATGGTGACATGTTACATGTTACACCACAGCATGCACCCTGCGTGAAAAAAAAAATCGATCGAAAGAAGAACGAAGGAAGTATGGAAACTGAACGAAGTATATTGACTGGATAACACGGGAAACGACTGAATGAACTCCGGCAGGCGAGCTATTCGATCTGTCAGCACTACCCAGTTACCCCAAGAAAGGACGGACAGAAAGACAGGACGAAAGAAAGAAAGGACGAAAGAAAGAAAGAAGAAAGAAGAAAAAAAAGAAGAAAAGAAAAAAAAAAAAAGGGAAAAAAAAGAAAGAAAAAAGGAAGGAGAAAAAAGGAAAGAAAAAAAAAAGAAATGCTGGGACGGGGGGACGAACAATGTCCGCGCAGTGAAAGAAACGGAAGTCATAGTAGCCACAAATGCCGCTCTCTCTGTATCAGCGATTTGTAACAACACACACCCACCCTTCCCCTCCTCCCCATCCCCGCTCTGAGCAGGAATCATGTCATAGATATTTCTTCGTAGGCTTGTTTGCTATCTGAGGGCAAACATCGTGACCAGTTTTCGTAACCCAGAACACAGATGAAAGGAGATCCGGTAACTGGAAGCTAGTGTCCAACTCCAAAGGAAGATAGGAGTGTGACTGAGCGGAAAGGGTGTTAATGGAGTGGGCTGAGTGGGCGCGCGCGCGCGCGCGCGCGCGCGCGCGAGAGGAGAGAGGAGAGAGAGGAGAGAAGAAAGAGAGCGAGACGAGAGAAGAGAGATAGAGAGAGAGAATGAGGAGAGAGAGAGAGAGAGAGAGAGAGAGAAGAGAGAGAGAGAGGAGATTTTATTTTTTCCTAGGGGAATACGATTACGCAAATGAGAGAGGGAGAGAGGAGAGAGAGCGAGCGAGAGAAGAGAGGGAGAGAGGAGGAGGAAGAGAGAGAGAGAGAGGAGAGAGAGAGCAGATGAAGAGACGAGAGAGGAGAGGGGAGAGAGAGAGGAAGAGAGAGAGAGAGGGAGAGAGAGGAGAGAGATTTTATTTTTTTTTCTAGGGGAAAGCGAAGACGCAAAAGGAGAGAGAGAGAGAGAGAGACCGGATAGACGGAAGAGCGAGAGAGAGAAGGGAGCCTTACGATACGAGTGAGGGAGAAGAGAGAGGGGGAGCGTGGGAGAGAGGAGGCTGGAGGTGAGACGGAGAGAGGAGAGAGAGTGAGAGAGAGAGAGAGATTTTATTTTTTCCAGGGAGAGGAGGATGGGAAAGGATTACTCACGATGCAGCGAGAGAGAGGGAGCGAGAGAGGAGAGAGAGGAGGAGAGAGAGAGAGAGGAGGAGAGAGGAGAGAGGAGAGAGAGAGAGGAGAGGAGAGGAGATTTGTTTTTCCAGAGAAAGATAAGAAGAGGAGAGAGGTGGGGAGAGAGAGGAGAGAGTAGGAGAGAGAGAGAGATTTTTTCCAGGATTAAGAGAGATACGTACGAAACTGAGAGGAGGAGAGAGAGAGAAGAGAGAGGAGAGAGAGAGAGAGAGAGAGATAAATAGGAAGAGGAGAGAGAGAGAAGAGAGAAGAGGAGAAGAGGGGATGAGAGAGAGGGAGGAGAGAGAGGAGAGAGAGGAGGAGATGAGAGAGGGAGAGGGAGAGAGGAGAGTAGGAGAGAGAGAGAGAGAGATTTTTTGTTTTTCCAGGGTGAGCAAGGATAAGCAAATGAGAGAGAGAAAGAAGAGAGAGAGAGAGAGAGAGGAGGGGGGAGAGGAGGAATGTAAAGCGGGAGAGAGAGGGAGAGAGAGAGAGCGAGAGAGATGATATTTTGATACTTCTTTGTCAATAACTCATCAGTCCTCAGACAAGACAGTTGATCTCATTTTAGCGATGATGATAACACAAAAAAACAAAAAACAAACAAACAAAAAAAACAACAACAACAACAACAAAAAAAACAATCAGCAGATCGTTTGACGCTCACCCTGTACAACTACACACACAGGAAAGTAATCGTAGTTGTTGGCAAGGACTGAATGAGTTACTTCCCGTGCATGTATTAATCTTGTGGAATGATCTATGGGTCTGGGTGTTGCACCAAATCAGCGCTACATGTTTATCACAAATTGAATTGGGTTCATCCCAGGGCCACACTGCGTCTTTTCCCACAAAGTTTTGTTAGTATAGAATAATTATGTTCAGCAGTCTCTGCGTATTCTTGCACATAGTTACCGAAGAAAAAAAAAAGGAAGAAGGGAAGAAAGAAAGAAAGAAAGAAAGAAAAAAAGAAGGAAAACAAAGAAAGAAGGAAAGTGCGCGGCTGTGGTATGGTGGTGTCATATTGGTAGCGGGCTTAAGAGCATATAATTAACTTTCTTTTGATTGTTAAAGAAATATAAAGACACACAGATGGACGGGATTTTGGTGCTGGTGTGTACACTCAGCTGGGAAATGCTTAAGTCTGTTTAAATGTATATTTGGAAGGATCATATTGCAGTGAACATAATTATGTTATGCTTTATATACAACAGCTATCGCATGGTACCACACGGGGGAAAACATTACTTTATTATTATAAATTGTATAATCATGTATATTGTTCAAGTATTATTAATTCGTAAGAAGAGAGAAAAGTGGGGGTGTGGGTGGGGATGGGGAGGGGAGGGGGTGTGAGTGGAGTGAGTGGGTGTGTTTGGTTGCCTGTATGTGCTTGTAGTTTGTAAGAATTCAGAGGATTGTGCTTGGTGATTTTTGTTTTTGCTTGGGTATGTGTGTGTATATCCAACAAAAAGAAAAATCAATCTTTCCTCGGCATACATTGAACTCTCGCTCAAATCCATTCAAACCGAAAAAAAAAAAAGAACTCATTTCTAATAAGTTTCACGGATTATTTACTACGATATTGTCAGACATGTACAAATATGATTAATAACAAAAAATGTGTGATGATTTGTATCCAGAAATGTACAGCAAAGAGAAAGATCATGTCGATGAAAGAATGGAGAAGAGAGAAAGAAGAAACTGTGGAACGGAAAGAGAGAGATGAGGAAAAAAGAAAAAGAAAAAAAAAATTATTAAAAAAATTTTTAAAAAAAAAAAAAAAGGAAAAGAAGGAAGGAAAGAAGAAGAGAGAGAAGAAAGAAAGAAGAAAAGGAAGAAAGAAGGAGGAGAAAGAAAGAAAGGAAAGGAAAGAAAGAAAGAAAGAAGGAAAGAAGGAAGAAAGAAGGAAAGAAGGAAGGAAAGAGAAAAGAAGAAGAAAGAAGAGAAGAGAAAGAGAGAGGAAAGAGAGAGAGGGAGGAGAGGAAGAGAGAGAGAGAGAGAGAGAGAGAGAGAGAGGGAGAGAGAGAGAGAGAGAGAGAGAGAGAGAGAGAGAGAGAGAGAGAGAGAGAGAGAGAAGAGGAGAGAGAAAGAAGAGAGAGAAAGAAGAAGAAGGAAGAAGAAAGAGGAAAAGAAAAGAAAAGGAAGGAAAGACAGGAAAGAAAAAGAAAGAAAAAGAAAGAAAGAAAGGAAATAACAAACGAAAAAAAGGAAAGAAAAAGAAACAAAAAATGATATATTACAGTTATTCCTAACTCGACTATCGAAACCGAGTATTGCTGATTAGATTAGTAAAAACACAGAAGCCCTTTGCTCATCACAAGACTATTTGAAATCCTTCATTTACTTAAACCCAGCCATCGTGTTGTGAAACTATTTTGTTTCTGCATACTATTTCTGCATCAAACGTTTAGTTGCAAGGAGAAGAAGGAGAGGATGGGGAGCTGAGAGGGTGGGATGGCGGAGGCAGGGGGGAACTAGGAGCAGAAGAAGACAAACGAGAAGGAGAAGAGGACGACGAAGAAGGAAAAAAATGAGAGGCAAGCACTTACGGTAGATAAGAGGGGAACAGAGGAGGAAGAAGGTAAGAAGAGGATTAAAGCAACACACACACACACACACACACACACACACAAACCCGAGAGAGAGAGAGGGGTGGGGGTGGGGGGGGTGAGTGGTGGGTGGGGGGGGGGGGGGGGGGGGGGGGTGAGCAGCGGATGCTGTGTTGTGGTCAGCGTGTCAGACTTATGACTGAAAAAAACTTGAATGTTCGAATCTCATACACACACACACACAACACACACACACACACACACACACACACACACACACACACACACTACTAGCCATGCTCTACCTGTCTTAGCCCTTACCAAAACAGAACCGTATTCAAAAACACAAAACAAGCAACACCATCCAGGCACAGCACAAATGGACCCGTCATCATCATTATAGCCCTTCGCCCTTCCGGAACGGGGGACGAGCATCGGATGAAGGGGAGAGAGAGAGAGAGACTGGAAACCTTGAATGTTCGAGAGAGAGAGAGTGAGAGAGAGAGAGAGAGAGAGAGGAGAGAGAGAGAGTGTGTGTGTCTGTGGGGGGGGGGAACCGGATTCAAAACACACAAGCAACACCATGGGGGGACCCGTCATCATCATTAGGGAGGGGGGGCGGGGAAGGGGATGGGGGGGGGGGGGGGGGGGGGGGGGGGGAGGGCGGCGGGATGGGGAAGTCGTCCGTTCTGTTCGTCATCTTCATTCAACGAGAACACGAACTATGCTAATCATCAGCAGTGTCTGAAATTTCTCTTGTTTAGCTGGGGGTTCGTAAGGTCGGCCTGTACCTATGGCCAATGCGGCGGCGGAGAGAAAGCGCGAGAGTTTGTACGGAGAGAGGAAGGACGAGGAGATTAAGAGGGGGGGAGGGGAGGGGAGAGGGGGGAGGTGGAGGGGGGGGGGGGGGGGGGGGATGAAAGGGGAGGGAAAAGGGAGGAGGGGGAGGGGTTTAGACTGGGAGAAGATAGGAACGGATGGGGGAGGAGGGGTGGGTGGGTGAACTGGTGTCTCTTGTGTGCCAGGTAACAGGAGTATGCTATGGCGAGCTTCCCCAGCGGTGGTCGTGTGTTGGGGAAGACCACGTTAGGCCTTTTATTATCGGCTGGTTGTAGGTGTAGTAGACGACTAGCTAAAGAGTTAGG
>JADBJO010005015.1:87500-90000 GCA_016801955.1 Conus betulinus | reverse complement strand
CGTGTGTGTATACGTGCAAATACTGTTATGGAATTGTCCCTGTGGCAGAGGGTCTTGGTTCTCTGGCGGACTCGGTGGTAGAGAGACACGTGGATATGCGCGCGCGCGCGCGCGCGCGCGCGTGGTGTGTGTGTGTGTGTGTGTGTGTGTGTGTGTGTGTGTGTGTGTGTGTGTGTGTGTGTGCGAGTGCGTGTATGTGTGCGTCTCTTTTTTCTTTCTCAAAGTCTCTCAACTTTATATCTTAATCTCAGAACTTTTTTTTTTTTTTAAATGGCAGAAACACTGACGTCATAGCTATGACAACTTTGTTCAATGCGTCAATAGTTATGACGTTCTTACCTTGTCAATAAACAAGCCCCAGAAGAAGGCCGCACGGCCGAAAGGTTCTTTCATCTCTACAGAGCGAGACGATTATGTTATCAATACGTGAGACTGTTTTCATCTACAGTCAACAGTGAGTCGTGTCTTCTATACATCGAACGGATTTATCTCTTACATTCTTACACTCAGTGGCTGGTTTGGCGAATAAGAGTGGGGTGGAGGTCGGGGAAGGAATGGGGAGGAGATGGGTAGATCGGTGGGGTGGGGGGGGTGGAGTGTGGGGTTTTGGGTTGGGACCTAAATCTTGTTTAAAATACTAGCAGGAATATTTCTGGCGGTTCACGATCTGATAGCTGTATGAAAAATGCTTAGAATTTCTTTTTTGAACGGAACGCGTGTTATTGTAAAACTGTTTCGTTCGGTGTCATTTCGTGCAAAAAAATCACATGCTACACAACTCTTTTACCCCTCTTTCCTTCGTTGCTGACTTGGAGGCCAGTTCCACAACAGTGAATCATTGTCTTTTAGTGCCAATAGTTTGTGATGGACCACAGCACTAATTCGTTCGTTCTTCGGTGCTAAAGCGACAGTTATCAAAAAAAAAAAAAAAAAAAAAAAGGAAAAAAAGCAAATCCAGTACAGAATGAATATTTTCTCCTTCACCTTGAATTTTTTAAGTTATTTGGTTTGATATGGCAATCTGTCCACAAAGAAGAAGAAGAAAAGAAAGAAAGAAAGAAGAAAAGAAGAAGAAGAAGAAGAAGAAGAGAAGAAGAGAAAAAAAATTAATGAGGAAGAGGAGGAGGAGGAATAGGAGGAGGAGAAAGAAGAAGAAGAAGAAGAAGAAGAAAGAAAAAGAAGAAGAAGAAAAAAAGAAGAAATCAACGTCATCAACAACAACCATTATAAACATAGATGCGATATCATGTGACCTAAAGTTCTGTCTCTGGTATTAATAACACCGTTAAATGCGTAGCTGATGCCTGGTCCAATGACAGCCCCGTGATCCTATGTGCCAATGTCACGAACATACTGAGAGTTCTGTGACTATGACAGTCCCGTGATCATTTGTGTCAATGTCACGGACATACTGAGAGTTCTGTAACTGCCTGCAGGCATGGCGATAATGCCTGGTTTGCTTTCTGTTCTCAGAACTCACAACAAAGATCGCCGACTCCGCGAATTCGCGAACAAAAACACGTCACTTCCGAAGCCCTTCATTTGATGTCATCAGTCTCGAAGGACGGTCGGTCTCTGATGAAACGTTGACGATTTCCGTTCTGGGTTTTATTCTTTCTTTCTTTCTTCTTCTTTTTTTTTTTCCTTCTACTTTCGCTATTCTAAATTTTCCTGAACGCCCCTCAAAAGACAGTTTTGTATTGGACAACGTTCGTCACGTTTGGGTTTGTGGTGGTACGATGCCCCTCCACCCCCCCCCCCCGCCCCCCCCCTTCCCCCCTCACCTCCCACCACCCACCACCCCTTACCCCCCCCCCCCCCCCTCCCCTCTCCCCCCAACCCCTTCCATCCACCTCTACCCGACCCTATGTATACCCTAGGTCTGTCTTACCCTCTTAATCAGTCTCCAGTGGTTGATGCCATCCATGGGAGGGGCGAACCTCATGGGCCAGTTGGGCTTGCCTCGCTTCTTGACGAAGCCGATGAGAGTGGGGTACCAGTCCACGGTGTGGAAGAAGCCCTTGTAGGTGTGGGTTCTTCTTCGGCAGCAAGTCGGTGGTCTCACTGCCCATAGGTCAGTTCACTTCAGTTCAGCTCAGTTCAGTGGTTTCTTTCATTCATGTCTTTTCATCGCCCAATGATATTAGACACTTATTTAAAAACAAAACAAAACAAGAAAAACAACCTCCACACTCCACTTATCATCCGTGTTAGCATTTAAAACCCCATCTGGTATGTGTATATTTACGTAAGTGACATACCCCAGCGGTACACAAAATTGTTGATCTTTATTAAAAAAAAAAAAAAAAAAAAGAAAAAGAAAATGTTGCAACCTGTGACTGCGAAATAACCATGGCAATTTCAGCAACATATGGACTTTATAAGACCGTATTGACATTATCAGAAATATTCATCCCCACTGCCCATAGGCATAATAACCTACAGTTTATGTCGTCAGAAGCTTCAGACATCCACACAGCTTGCTTACTACTACTCACAG
>JADBJO010005015.1:77500-82500 GCA_016801955.1 Conus betulinus | reverse complement strand
GAGAATGACAATGACAACTGGTTATAATGGAAATGCAGCGTCCCTTAATGACAGCTGTGTGTTTCATCATGAAAAGTAAACAATAAACATTACGATGAAGAAAAAATACCACGATAACAAAATTGTATAATGATTTTGCGCACCTTTTTTGTTTTACCTGAGAGGGCTTGTATCAAGCATATAAATAAACGTTTTATGGCAATATTACAATGCGATGACAACGAAAGGCTCAGTTTGAAAGCATCAGGGCTTCTGCAGAATTTTGCTGCTCTTCATTCTTTCCTGAGATTACACAACAGAGAGAGAGAGAGAGAGAGAGAGAGAGAGAGAGAGAGAGAGAGAGAGAGAGAGAGAGAGAGAGAGAGACAGACAGACAGACAGACAGACAGACAGACAGACACAGTAACTGCAGGAATGCAGGAGAATAAGATTCCGTCGTCTGCTCCAAAGAATCAGGGGACGGTGACTGTTGTAGTGCAGTCAGCTCTTCAATACAACATGCATTTTCTTTAACGGGAAGATGAAGAAGATTTGAAATGGAAAGTATCTGGGCATTAGAAGTAGCCCGTCTATCTTTCAATCAGTCTATAGAAATTGTGTGATAAAACCTGGGCCTAGGTGCCTTCGATTCTCAGATCCGAGTGGAACTACCAACAAACTGCCCAAGTTACAATGTATAACTTTAACAGACTTGTATTTGCGGAGAAGGGGGCATGAGAACTTATTCTCTTCTCCCGTTTTGCTCTCTCTCTCTCTCTCTCTGTCTCTCTCTCTCTCTCTCTTCTCTCTCTCTCTCTCTCTCTCTCTCTCTCTCTCTCTCTCTCTCTCTCTCTCTCTCTATGGCAACATGATTCGCCAACTTCTGTAAGCTTGTCTGGATGGTAGCAAGAGTTGTGGGCCTTGAGATGCTGTTGTCAGAGTGAGTTACCTGGCCCCACTTGCCGATCATGTGGGTCTTGTAGCCCCGGTACTTGAGGGCCATGGGCAGGAGGGTGTGGTTGAGGGGCACGTGGGCGCTGGAGTACTTGTTGATCGCACCGTCCTGTGGAGTGAGACACAGAGGAAGACCATGATAATGATGCTAACAGTAATGTTGACTATGATGCTGCTGCTGCCGATGTTGATGCTGCTGTTGCTGATGTTGTGTTGTTGATGATATGATGATGATGATGATGATGATGATGATGATGATGATGATGGTATAAGTGAAAACGATGATGTTGTTATTCTTGCTGTTGTTGTTGCTGGTGGTGTTTATGATGATGATGATGATGATGATGATAATGATGGTGGTGGTGGTGGGTGGTGGTGTGTTTTTGATGATGATGATGATGATGATGATGATGAGATGATGGTGGTATAAGTGAAAACGATGATGTTATTGTTGTTGTTGTTGTTGCTGCTGCTGGTGTTTATGATGATGATGATGATGGTGATGATGATGATGATGATGACTAAGAAAATGATAATGATGATGATCAGATGTTGTTGTTATTATTGTTGTTGTTGATGATAATGATGATGACAGCGACTCTGAGGTAAACCGTGATATTGATGATAATGATGACGACGCTGGTGATGATGTTTTTGGTAGTAGTAGTACTACTGCTGTTCCAGGACGGTCGCGATAATATTGGTGATAATGATGATACTATTTATGACGATGACAACGACGGTGACAAAAGAAGAAGAAGAAAGAAGAAGAAGAAGAAGAAGAAGAAGAAGAAGACGAAGAAGAAGAAGAAGAAAGAAAGAGAGAAAGAGAAGAAGAAAAGATGAAGAAGAAAAAAGAAGGAGGAGAAGAAGAAGAAGAAGAAGAAGAAGAAGAAGAAGAGCAGGAGGAGCAGAGGGACAAGGAGGAAGGGGAGGGAGAAGAAGAAGAAGAAGAAGAAGAAGCCACCTGTAAACTCAACCATTTGCCACGCGCACGCGCGCGCGCGCGCGCGCGAGAGAGAGAGAGAGAGAGAAAGAGAGAGAGAGGTGAGAGACAGAGAGACAAAGACAGAGACAGAGAGAGTGCTACTACACACATACGAGAGAGAGACAGAGAGAGAGAGAGAGAGAGAGAGAGAGAGGGAGAGAGAGAGAGAGGGGAGGGAGGGAGCGAGGGAGGGAGGGAGGGAGAGGGAGAGAGAGGGTGGGAGGAGACACACACACACACACACACACACACACACACACACACACACACACTCACACACACTCTCACACACACACACGTATAACAACGTATAGCTTCCCAGGAGGGAAAAAAAAAGAAAAACCTACTACTACTGTCCTGTCACACAAAGAACAACGCACGCGAGCACTCGGGGACCCCAGCGAACACCTCACCTGCAGCAGCCCCATCCTGAAGGAGAACTTGCCGGAGAACAGGGACGCCCTGGAGGAGCTGCCCCACAGGGTCGGCGTAGGTGTGGTTGAGCCTGAAGCCCTCATTGTACAACATGTCAATGGTAGGGGTCACCATGTTGGGATCGTGGGCGCCGATGTCGTTCCATCCCAAGTCGTCGACCACGATGAAGAGCAAGTTGGGCCTCTTCTTCTTGGAGTACGTGTGACCCTCCGTCGGCCGGAAGAGGAGGCATGAGGACATCAGCACTGCTGACGTCAGCAGCAGTTGGGTGCTGATGACCATTCTGATCTGTTTCGTGGTGGGGGGCAGGGAGAGGGTGAAGAGGATGAGCGGATGGCCGAACGTTCTCTATCTTTCCTTGTCTGTCTTGTTCGTCTTGTCTGTCTGTCCGTCTCTGTCTGTCTGTCTGTCTCTGTCTGTCTGTCTCTTTCTCCATCTCCATCTGTCTGTCAATCTGTCTGTCTGTCTGTCTGTCTGTTTCTGTCTGTCGATCTGCTTGTCTCTCTGTCGATCTGTCTGTCTGTCTGTCTCTCTCTCTCTCTCTCTCTCTCTCTCTCTCTCTCTCTGTAAGCCTGGTTCACTTAGCAGCAACACGTCTCATGCTAGCCCTCTATATTTTACACAACGCACATGGAACTGCGTTCATGAACAAAACTGTCATTGTTAAGGCAAATCTGACCAAACCAAACAATCTCTAACACATCGCCCCGTCTTCCCTCATCCCCACAGCCATTTCTTGTTGCCATGCTGTGTGAGTAGCATTAGTTATATGCATGCAAATGAAAGAAAGAAAGAAAGAAAAGAAATGTGATCTGTGTCATATTAGACATACATGGTGTGAGCTGATTAAAAAAAAAACAAAAAAAACTGCCTTAGTTTATGTGCCTCAGCAAGGCTGCAACTATGTGTAGCTTTTGTTGTCTGTACGGACTTCATGATTTCTAAAACCTCCGCTCCACGTGTTTCGGCACAGCTTAACAAAATACACAAATTAGGGGGGGGGGGGGGGGAGGGACAGAGAGAGAGAGAGAGAGAGAGAGAGAGAAAGGGGGGAGAGAGAGAGAGGGAGAGAGAAAGAGACAGACAGAGAGAGAGGGAGAGAGAAAGAGACAGACAGAGAGAGAGAGAGAGAGATTTCTTCACACACACACACACACAAGTACGCTGCATTTGCACTTATAACTTCGCAAAGCTATCAAATATTCAAAACTTGATAAAATAAGGGCTAGAATGACAAGAATCTTCCCGCATCTTGAGAATTTATACAAAATCATACTATCTATCCTATGATAACGTGAACAAAAATTAGTACACATGACTAGATAGCGAACTTAACGGCGATCCCCTTTGAAATAAACTTGGCGATCCACGATTTCGTTAAAAGAAAAAAAAAAATTGTGTAAAGCGGACTTACAGCGAACCCTTTTTAAGTAAACTTGGCGATCCACGGATTGATTTTTAAGTTAAAAAAAAGAAGAAAAAAAAGTGTAAGGGGGACCTACGGCGATCCCTTTTAAAGTAAACTTGGCGACCCACAATTTCATTTTTAAGGTCAAAAAAAAAGGTAAAAAAAAAAGTGTGTGTGTGGGGGGGGGGGGGGGGGGGGGGGGGGGGGGGGGGGGGGGGGGGGGGGGGGGGACGGTAGCCAGGGGATGATCTTGATAACCAATTTTTTTTCTTTCAAGGGAGAAAACAAATTTTGCTCATGATCTTGATAACCAATTTTTTTCTTTCAAAGGAGAGAAACAATTTTTTTCCACTGCTCGCTTGTGCTCGACTACAAAAAAAAACAAACAACAAAAAAAAAAAAAACAGATCAGGGTTCAGTGGTTGCTTGTCTCACAGCGATAACAGGACTTACCCTGTACTCCTCTGTCTACCCCCCCCCCCCCCCCCCCCCCCCCCCTCCTCCCCGAACATGGAATTGGCAACTTAAATCAACCCCACGATCTGGGATCATTGAGAAAAAAAGAAAAATCACGCAATTAGAAAACGAAGACAAGGATCATCGAGATTGCCGCGTAACAGAGAGACAGCGTCTAATAACGATCTAGATCTGTGAGGTCTAACAGTTCCTTCATTTAAGAACAGCCCTGTAAATGCCTCGGCAAACGACGGTGTTTGTTCGAATCAAATTACCAAGACGATGAGGACTGTTTCCGACAGACAACGGTGTTTGTTTCAGATCAAATATGAAGATGTTTCATACTCTTGAATTTCTGATCAAGGAAATGGTCTTCTACAGATCCCGCTGTATAGCCTAGAATTCTCGCCATCTATCAACTCATCGCAGAGCATTTCAGCAAATCAAAGACAAAAGTAGGCCTAGGTAGCCTACTGAGACAGAGCTGTAAAGTTCGAGAATAGGCCTACCGTGAATCAAATGCAAACCAGCCAGAATCCGGAGCGCGCTCTAGGCCTAACCGTTTAGATCTCCCACACAAACGAGGAACAGTGTGTGATGGCATGAAAACTGAGTAGGCTAGGGCCTATAGAGGATGTTCGGTCGGAGAGATATCTTTCGCCTTGCTGACGTTGGCTGCTAATTTCACGGAGGAACCTTCAACTCATCTAAGAAGGAACTGTATTAGAATCTGTAATGTCACCGAAATGATGATTTTGGTCTTTCCGATGAAACGATAAA
>JADBJO010005015.1:62500-67500 GCA_016801955.1 Conus betulinus | reverse complement strand
AAAAAAAAAAGGGTGGTGATGGTGTTATTGATAGTGGTGGTGGTGGTGTGGTGTGTGTGTGTGTGTTTTGGGGGGGTGGGGTGTGGGGTGTGTGTGGATTTAAGACAAGAGATTGCTATAGTTGATCACGCAAGCTCTTTCAAACGGTTCCTATCGCTGTGGCTTCGCCATCGAGTGGATGCGAACAGCGTTTTGCTGGATAAAAGAATCTCTTTCTGGAATGGGGATTTTCTCTTTATCCTTCAAGGAAGGATCACCTAATTGTAAACACGATCGTCGCGACACAACAATTTGTGCTAACATGATAGAGGATCGTCGAATTCAGTGAAGACGCTAAGCATCATTGTCAGTCAGTGATCTAGCTACGTTTGCAGGTACACAAAGTAATAGTTCAGTCGATCAAGATCGGTCTCAGTACAGTCTCTAGGACAGGACCTGAGGAATTGTGAGCAGATTCTCTGGTGGGGTTCTGTAGCCAACACTCTGGGTAGAAGTTTGGCGGCAACGCGCTCTCCACCCCCCACCCCCACCCCCCCCCCCCTAACCTCCTCCCCCGACCTCCTCCCCCTCAAATACAAGTTGAAGCATCTTTAGGTATGAAATCGACTTTAAATCCCCATCCTGAAGGAGAAATTTCAAAGACCCAACGCTCCACATAAACATACAAAGGGGATACGACGGTAACGAGGGGGGGGGGGGGGGGGGGGGGGGGGGGGGGGGGGGGGGGAAAAAAAGTCCAGAACATAAAAAAAAAGCTCGTGATCCCCCTCCACAATTCCTCCCTCTCTCATCTTTGCGCCACAAGCAGTTACATACGTAATACATACTGACGTTTAAAACACACGAAAAAAAAAAAAAAAAAAAAAACCCAGTTGAGTATTGTCATTGAAACTCTAAAAAGGATGGTAGTAGTAGTGACGACACCAGTACAGAGCAGCCCACTTGACGTCACCGCATCAAAGGGGATGATGATGACGTCAGCAACGGACGGCGTCACTCGGGATAGATTGCAGCGTTGGCCACACCACACATGTTGACGCCTCTTTCCATTAAAATGTACCCTTGCATCCCCCAGGCGGCCCCTGAAGAAGATGACACAGAAGCAGAGTAGGCAAAGCATTTGATAAAAAAAATAAGATGAGATCTGAAAACTCTCCATTCACAACAACAACAATAACAACAAGTACATTGATAATAATAACAATAATGATGATAATAATAATAATAATAATATAATAATAATAATAATAATAAGAAGAAGAAGAAGAAGAAGAAGAACAACAACAACAACAACAACAACAACAAAAAGCAGCTTTATACAGTATCTCCGTGGAAGAGACAACAAAGCAGAGGCGACATCATCAGTGAGGCCACTTTTCACCGTTGTACGCACTTTGAACACACACACACACACACACACACACACACACACACACACACACACACACACACACACGCACGCACGCACGCACGCACGCACGCACGCACGCACACACACACACACACACACACACACACGTGGGCTCGCTCGAAAGCAAAAGCTACGCGCGCGCGCTCAGGCAGCACGCCGCCCTCGCGCAAGATGAAGCTGGCATGGGCGCTTATCGTGAAGGGCTGCCCAGCCCACTGAAACATTTTCTCCCGCCGGGAAGTGGTTAGGTATCTGCGGGGCTTGAACGGCACTCCGAAAACAGCCGACAGTGGGGGAAAGTGAAATGAGATACCGTGATCCTTACCCCGTTATATCTTTGGCCGAGATAATAATGATAATGATAATAATAATAGTAATAACAATAATGATAATAATAGTAATTGTAACAATAATGATAATAAAAACAACAAATAATGATAATGATAATAACAACAGAATAATGATATAATAATAATATAATAATAATAATAATGACAAAAACATAATATCATCATCATCATCATCATCATCATCATCATCACGAACAAAGAAACAAAAACAAAGATAAATGGGGGGTCTGGTTGCTTCAGTGATTCACCACCCAATCTGCAGTCAGACGTGGCGAGCTCCAAATCCCGTAGCCGCCTAACACAAACGCGCCGCCATTTTAAAGTGTTGTTCTGGTGGCGTCGGGCTAGTAGTCACAGTTACATCGGTTTGCTGCGACTGTAGATCGTACAGGTGCGCTTCCATCTTTACTGTTTGTGCGAGAAAATGATAATTATCACGGATGTGGTGGTTTTCTTGCTTTTATATGCTTGAAAAGGTGAGCTAAACGATAATCGAGGTAAAACAGAAATGATCACTCACGAAAACAGAAACACACCCTTACGATTCAGGAAAACAGGTGACTATCGCCCATGTGCCCGTGGTCTGGTATTACTAAAGGGGCTGTAGGCTTTAAGAGACAAACATGGCAAAGGCACTGAATGCTACAAACCAGACGCCATGGCCATAATTAACCATTTTCGTTGCTGGCAGCATTCGGCTAGGTCATGTCTTGAGATGACCCTCATCAAGACCTGCAAAGCAGGCCATTAAATGGACCCCAAGCAGGCCAGAGAAAAAAGAGGACGACCCAGGATGAGCTGGAGACAGACAGTGGCTAGAGACCTCAGACTCACTGACAGAGGATGAAGTGACAGCAGCAAACCGGCTGAGACCGTGTGCACAGTGGAGCGCCTTGATTGCCTCATGCGTCGCAAGACGCGGGAGCATCTAAGCTAAGTAAGCTAAGCTAAACAGCATTCGGCAATCATACAGTGTTTAGGTTTTGTTTTGTGTTGTTTTGCGTTGTCTTTTGTCTCCTTATCTAATATCTCAAAAACATGAAACCTAGCGACCTTAACTCTTTTCATGTAAAAAAAAAAAAATGTATTCACTTCATGATTACAGCTTTCTTACTACATACACACTTTGCAGGATAATGGCATACTTCAAGCGAGTATGATTTTGTCCTCGGCAAGCTCCTGGTCTGCTGGTCTTCTTCTCCAGGGCTGAGAGGAAGACTGAAGTAAATACACGTGGAAAATAAGCAGGGAATCGATATGACTCTCCCGGGAACCTAAAGGTGATAATTACCGATTCCGTATTATAATAACTGTTTTCACGTCATAGCTGTCATTTGCGTCCCGTGAAAGGATTTATGATTGCTTGATCACTAGAATTTCCCCGTGAAAACAGTGTTCATGGCCTTTTGAAGCCAGGAAGTTGCCATAGATGAGGTGGAATACGATATATCTTAGCAAATTACGAACAAGTAGGATAACTCTTGCTCCCATGTTGAAATGAATACATGTCCATAGCACCAAATCATACTGCATACAACAACAGAAATGACAACACAGAGCACACCTAACAAAGAGGGTGACATATCCTAGGCGATTCGGTGTCGGAAGCAGCATTGGTTTGGAGTTAAGGGCGTGTAGTTATTTCATAATAGAAGCAAGAGTTATCCTACTTGTTCGTTATTTTCATCATAGGAGCAAGAGTTACCCTACTTGTTCGTTATTTCACCATGGGAACAAGAGTTACCCTACTTGTTCGCTATTTCATCAAAGGAGCAAGAGTTACTCCACTTGTTCGCTATTTCATGATGGGAACAAGAGTTACCCTACTTGTTCGCTATTTCATCATGAGAGCAAGAGTTACCCTACTTGTTCGTTATTTTATCATAGGAGCAAGAGTTACCCTACTTGTTCGTTATTTCACGATGGAGCAAGAGTTACCCTACTTGTTCGTTATTTTATCATAGGAGCAAGAGTTGCCCTACTTGTTCGCTATTTCATCATGGAAGCAAGAGTTACCCTACTTGTTCGTTATTTCATCATAGGAGCAAGAGTTACCCTACTTGTTCGTTATTTTATCATAGGAGCAAGAGTTACCCTACTTGTTCGCTATTTCATCATAGGAACAAGAGTTACCCTACTTGTTCGTTATTTACTGTTTACTGTTCCCTGCCTCTTTTAAGATTTCGTTTCCTATCCAGAGCAGTTTGCATGGCTTACCCCAGGAGTTTTTGAGGATCCAGTAAGGGTGGGCCTTCTCTGTACCGTAACCCACCACTGTAGCGAATGGTCCAAATGGTCCTCACGGCACTGCTGGTCGCTGTACACACCCGCCTTGTACAGCTGAAAGCTGGGTTGTCCCGCGTCCACACGTACCACCAGGGGGCGCTTCAAGACAGCGATGACCATGGCGTCCTCGTTCCCTTTGGGAATGTGCCCAGTCTTATTGGCGTCCTGAATGAATGACCAGGAGACGGTTTTGAGTTTTCTTGCTAGCTGTTGTTGTTATCGTTGTCATCGTCATCGTTGTCGTCTTTATGCAATCATCGTTATGATTGTTATCATCTTTCTTTCTTTCTTTCTTTCTGCGTACGCAGGCTGATACTCCTGCGGACGCTCCCTGTATAGAGGGCAAGGATTAATCCCATCTACCCAACAAAGGGAGTGGAGTTTTGTGTGTATGACCGCTTTTTTTCTATCCCGCCATTAAGGCAACCATACCCCCAGCCTCAGAGAAGGTGCACGCTATGTGTAACGTGTCATCCATACCAACGGCCAAACTGGCCTCTTCCGAGAGCTGGTGATGGGATTTTACGTGTGTGCAGGATGTTATGCGTGCGTTCACACACGGATTCTCGATTTACAGTCTCATTCGAAGGACTGTATGGGAAATGGAGTCATCTAATTTCCCTCACAGCAAGTCTGACGACCCTCATTGTGACATTACGAGTAAAGGCCGCTTAGGAAAATAAGTGTTTTTGAAAATGTGCTCCATCTCTTTGATGAAGACTACATTTAAGTACAAAGGTGAACAGATATCAATCAGCCCTTGTTACTCGATAGTCATTTACCAATATAAAAGTCAAAATGACTGATTTGTTATCGAATGGAAAAAAATCATTCAGAGTTGTCCAGAACATGGGAAATTAATACAAAAATGTAAATTGTAAAATGATTTTTAAGTTCTCATAATCTGTCGGGCATTTGGAGCAGTGAACGGTTAGAAGTGCACCGTGTCTAGG
>JADBJO010005015.1:40000-45000 GCA_016801955.1 Conus betulinus | reverse complement strand
TGAACTCTCTCAATAATAACATGATCACACATAACGCCCCATATTTCCGCACCATACAATAGAATTGGCTGTATTTGACTGTCAAATAACTTAAAAAAATATGTCTGGTGAATGTTCTCCAATTGACCATAGTATTCTTATTATTGCTACAACCCCTTTTCCAGCACGATCGGACAAGTCTCGCAATGTAGACTGGAATGAAAGCCGTGTCGTGAGGATAATGCCAAGGTATTTATACATATTTACAACAGTTAATGCGTCATTTCCGTATGTCCATTTTTCATTTTCAGCTAAGTAACCCCCATTTCTGAAGACAATAACACCTGATTTACCAAAATTTACAATTAAATCTAGTCGATTCGCTGTACTGTACAAAATGTTTCAATTGCGTTTGGAGTCCAATAACACTGTCAGACAAAAGAGCAACGTCATCTGCGAACAACAAGATCAGTATTTCAATCAGATCAGGTGATAACTGAATACCATGTCTACCGTTTTCGTTAATTTCTTTTGTAAGCTCATTAATTAGCAGGGAAAACAAAACTGGAGAACATACTTCACCCTGTTTCAGACCTCTAGGGCACAAGAAACATCAGTTAAATCAGCACCAACTCGCACACGGGCTTGAACGATAGAGTACATACTTTTCAATGCATTCAAAAGTTTACCTTTAATTCCGTTTGCATGAAGAATTTTCCATAGCTTATCCCTGCTTACTGTATCGAAGGCTTTTCGAAAATCTATAAAGGCGACATAAAGTTTTCTGTGCCTTAGCAACTGTTTTTGTACACACGCCATAAGAGTAAATACATGATCAGTAGTACAATGGTTATCCCTAAAACCAGCTTGTTCCTCTCCTACCACCTCATTGGTCTCAATCCACTTTGTAAGTCTTTTATTCAATACAAAACTGTACAATTGCTGCATATATATTCAATAAAGATATTCCACGGTAGTTGTCAGGCTGATTTGGGTCGCCCTTCTTGTACAAAGGTAGTAAAACAGCCACTGTCCAATCAGCAGGAAATATGCCATTGTCAAAGATGTGATTGAACAATTTTAACAGAAAAGGCAAAATGTTGGCGGTGCTGTGTCTATAAAAAACTCGCCTATTAATCCATCAGGACCTGCGGCTTTCTTGTTCTTCAAGGCATCAATAGCACATACAATTTCATGCGCAGATATTGGTTGATCTAACTCCCTGTAATCATTCTGGGTCTGGGTATTCACATTATCATAATACTCATCAAACACGGCGTCGGAGTTCAAACAAATTTGCGGCACTTCGTTAAACACATTACGGAAATGTTCAAACCATTCCTGAGGAGAAATAGTATTATAAACCTTGTCTTGGCCTCACGGAACGAACAGTATCCCAGACTGTTTTACTGTCATTTAAATGTCGATGTAATGACTGAAGAACATTTGCCTTATGCGTTTTCTGTTTCAGCCTCAGTAATTCCTTGTATTCTCTTCTCTTTTGACAATATTCCAATCTATCAGATTCCTCATCAGATCTGTTATATTTATGCAATAATCCCCATAATACTTTTCGGCTCTGTTTACATTCCAGATCGAACCAAATTTTCTGTTTCTCTCGCCGTCAAGAACCACTGTTTTCTTCATACATTCTCCAGCAAAATACAAGCATTCATTAAACATGATTACAGACTGGTCGACATCAGTGTCCACAAGGGTAATAATAGCATTAGTAACAATATCCTTTTACATTTTCAGAACTCATTCTTTCATAAAAGATATCCTTTTTATCCTCATCCCATTTGTATTTAACAACAGAAGGACTTTTATAGGTTTTCTTCTTATCCATATTTGCATTTGCCATCTTGCACAATAAAGAAAATTCCACAGCAGCATGCTTCGTTTGAACGAAATGTTTGATACAAAAATCACAACAATATGACAAAAGGGTTTTTGAAATGACAAAATAATCAATACACTGGATCCATGTTCAGATATGTAAGTGAAATCACCTTGATAACTCAATCGCTGTAAGCCATTTAGAATAACAAGGCCAAACTCATCACAGACATTTAAGAGGTAACGCCCAAAGCCATTAATACTATTGTCCTTAGATCTCCTTTTAAAGGCATCAGTGCTGTCAGATCTGAGAGCAGGTTCATCTTCATCAAAAATATTGCAAATGTCATCAATAGGGTCAGAGTCACAACAATTGAGAGTACCTGTTCGGGCATTTAAATCACCACACACAATCAATGGGAGATCACCACATTCCTTAATTGTTTCTAATAAACAGTCTTCTAATATGGATACACCATTGTATATGTCAGTATCTTCATAATATCTGGAGTTTTCCGGCGGGATATAAGTCCCCACTAACAAGCAATCAGACGGTATACCAGTTAACTCGCTAGCAAGTTTTAAAACTAGAATATTATCAGTTTCAACGTGAACCTGGTTAACATATACTGTAAGCTCGTTCCTTATGAGAAAGGCTATTCCGCCGGATAAACGACCATGAATGCTATCAGATATTTTCACACCTGGGGAGACAAAAAGTTTATGCGAAGGAAATACAGATTCTGATAAGGTTTCGGCAAATGTTTCAACTAAAAGAATTATATCGTATTTGTTTACAAAGCTTTTAACGTCAAATTCTTGAAAAAAATTCCCCAAACCCTCAATGTTTAGCGATACTAAAAATAATTTATTATTTACCGGGGTAAAAAGGGAGCGGCATCAGCGTCTTTATGTGCGAGATTCAGGATCACACTGCCAATTGTTCCACTGCTGGACTGAATATCTGTCTGTGGACACCAAGGGCCTTGGCCTGACCATCATCTGTGGCCACTTCTGACATGTCCGGCAGTGTCACTGGAATGAGACACTTCCTGGTTGAAGATCCCGCTCCAGTTTTTGGACAGCACACCTGCCCTCCTGCCTGAAACATCACAGTTCTGGTGACGACTTCTGGTCTGCACTGGTGAGGCCTCTAGCTGGCTCCCTGGTCGATCGCTCCTCTGTTGGCGAACACGACCACGCCCCTTGCCTGACCTGCCATTGCCACCACTGGAACCACCACCCTGAGGCAGTTGTGGGGCTGGTGTCTTCACGGGCGACCCTCTTCCAAATCCCCGGGGTGAGGGAGCTCCCTCACTCACGCGCGGCTTGACAGGAAGATCCTCTGCTACCTGGCGCACTCCGGACACTTCCTCTGTTGAACCCCCTGCTGCCACTGGCTGCGGACTGACGGCCCTGGCTGTACTCTTCTGTGTAGCGTTTACTGGGGTCGTCTCCTCTGTTGCACTGTCAGCTGTGGCTGACAACACCTCGCCGTCTGTATCTTCTTGGGGCTGGGACGAAGGGAAGTGGTCATGGTCAGAGGTGCTTGACGCAAACTGTTCAGCTAACGCTGTCTCTTCACAATCGGGGTCGCATGGAAATCCAGCAGCCATGTTAACCCAGTCACCCATCTGTCTCAAGCGACTGTGGTCAACGGCTGGGGTCGGGCTGAGCTGGTGACGACAGTAGTCGGTTGTGGTGTGGACCAAAGTGGTTCTGTCTGTCTTTGTCCCCGTTTCGATTTCCGCCCATCTCCCTCCTGTTGGTCACCTCCCGGTCTTCACCGTAATTCCACATATGGTTGTCCCTGTTCCGGGCGATCACCCGTGGCGTGTTGTGTAGAAGAATGTCTGAAGTTTTCAGCTGCCACCACACGCCCATTTTTCAGGTAACCTCTTCTGCCCTCTGCTCTCAGTCGCTGCATTTCTTTATGTTGTGTGGGAGTCAGGTCGGGTCCTACTCTGACTCCTGCAGCGCGGGCCATGGATTGCCGACATTCTTTCTTCGACATGACTGCTCTGGATATATCTCGGCTCCTAAAAGTGATGATGACGGGTCTAGCAGCTCTCTCCCTACGATTTCCAACTCGCACAGCATCTTGAATGTCTTCGTGTTGAGGGTAACGCCGTCTGGACTGAAATACGTGTTTAGCGTACTGACTACCTTCTCTCGGAGGGAAGTCAACGTCTCACTTTCTTCTTCTTCCAGTCCCATCAGCTTCAGGTTCTGACGTCGTAGGTCGGACTGTAAACGTTCCAGTTGTCTGTGTAATGTGTCAGCATACGTTTCAGACTCGCGAATCCTGGTGAAGAGTAGATTTATGTTCTGAACGTTCTCCTGCACTGTCTGTGTTACCCACGTCAAGCGCTGCTTGATGTCTGACATGTCCTGACACATGGCATAATGATTTGCTGTCATCTGTCTTTGCATGTCAATATTTTGCTGGCTGACTCCCGACACCATTGACAACACTGACTGCATCTGCTGAGACAGATTATGGAGATTTACATCGTCTGATTGTCGACACGGTTGGGGATGGGGGGGCCGGGATTTGGCTCTACATCGCCACATCTGGTCAATAAAGTGACAGTCAAAAATATCAGAATGATATCTGAGGGCCTACCAGACACAGGAATCTTGATTGTCCGTACACAAAATTCGCCATCGCCTTTCTTGCTCTGACCGCCATGAAAGTGAGAAACGTCCACACGAAGATGCCCGTCTTCACCCTCCACTGCACAGTGTCTACAGGCATTTTCACTCGCTAATGCGACAGGCGAAAAATAAAAACAAAACAAAACACACACAAAAAAAAACTAAGTCGAATTTTTCACAAGGTGAGTGCTTCGTCACTTGAGAACACCTGACAACAAGCATAGAAAGTCTTGGTAGCAATCAGTTGTTGCAGTAGCTAACGACTTCGCACGTGCTGATTTCAGTTTTGTGTTTTTCTTTAGCGCCATAGCTTTCCTGCTACGTTCACCATTGTTGCTGTTCTCTCTGCCAGTGATGCAATGCCTACACTGCACCCCCCAAGGTGAAAGTTCACCCTAGAGATCTCTTTTTTCCCCCATCAAACTGTGCTGTCTCAGATCCTTTTCTTACCCAACAGGTTCCTTATGCATTGAAAACGTACGTCATCATCGTGATGTGATATTACAATGTTGTATGCAAGTTTC
>JADBJO010005015.1:0-5000 GCA_016801955.1 Conus betulinus | reverse complement strand
ACCTGGTCTTTCATCCACAGTTTGGGTGCCAGCCAGCTGTCTCAGCTTATTCTGTCATTCACACAGTTTGGGTGCCAATGAGCTGTCACAGCCTGGTCTGTCATCCACACAGTTTGTGTGCCAATCAGCTGTCACAGCCTATTCTGTCATTCACACAGTTTGTGTGCCAATCAGCTGTCACAGCCTATTCTGTCATTCACACAGTTTGGGTGCTAATCAGCTGTCACAGCGCAGTCTGTCATCCACACAGTTTGGGTGCCAATCAGCTGTCTCAGCCTAATCTGTCATTCACATAGTTTGGGTGCCAATGAGCTGTCACAGCCTATTCTGTCATTCACACAGTTTGGGTACCAATTAGCTGTCACAGCCTATTCTGTCATCCACACAGTTTGGGTGGTAATCAGCTGTCACAGCGCAGTCTGTCATTCACACAGTTTGGGTACCAATCAGCAGTCACAGCCTGGTCTGTCATCCACACAGAAGGAAGGATATCACAAATGTCTCGAAAAAGGGCTATATTCAATGGGAAACTGATACACCCGGTCGTCCGGATGATGTTGAGAGGAGATGGTGAGATTCACGTCCTATGAGCCAGAAGCCCTTTATGACAGATTCTTCCTAGACCAGAAAGGGAGATCTCCGCCACAGTCATACTGCAGACAGGAAATGCCCCACAGGAGACAGGGAAATCTTGCTGCATCTCTCCTATCTGTGTTCAGTCAACCAACAACAAAGATTTCGGTCTCGTAACAACCACAAACTAGGAAAAAAAAAAACTGGCAACAAAATCCAAATCAATGTGCACCAACTCTGGTCTGAGAGTAGGTCTTAATCCCTGCTTATTGAGCAAGGGGCCGCTGGAAGTCAGTCCAGTTCATGCTGCTTATGGCAACCCAGCCAACCGCAAAGGACCATATCAGGGATGTCACTTCGTCCCTGTCAACGTTCTACATAGGTGTTTAAAGAAAATCGCATATTAACACAGCTAAAAAAAAAAAAAAAACAAGAAAGAAAACAGAGGTCTTGCCTTACTTCACATGTATTTTGGTCTGGGAATAATCTGCCATGAAGGGCTTCCGGCCAAAAGGATGTTAATCTCTCACAATCACTCAGTGCTGATGAATCTCACTATATGCATTGGATATGTTCACTCGGTCAGACGGACTGACAAATGAGATCAGACAATACTAGTAAGTGAACATACATTATTAACTGTATTGAACAGACCATCTCCAGACATAGCAATACTCAGTTTCATCCTGACTCAGCTTCAGCGCGCCCAAGTCCACTTGGTGCAGTCCATGCCAGATTGGCATGAGGCAGTTTATCACAAAAGACGCAGCTCTAGTGCTGAGTCTCACCATGGCATATGGTATACATAGTATACATACATAGTATACAGAACAATGGAAGCACACTGACGGAAGCCTCCTGCCTCTCATGGATGGACGCTGATACTAACGCTGGAATTCATGACACTATGTCCTCCAACAGTCGCCCCCCCCCCCCCCCCCCCCCCCAAGAATTCATTGACACCAAAGGTTTTGACATGAACTCAGATAGAGATGCAAAATGAAAATCGAATTTAAGATTCCCTCTGATGAACGGAGACGAGAATGATGAAAATGGGGTTAGAGTCAGCTGAAGTTAAGAGAGACAATAAAGAGCATAAGAGTAAGTGGAAACACTCACAGGTATGCGATATAAAGAGAGACAATAAAGAGCGTTAGAGAAAATGGAAACACTCACAGGTATGCGATATAAGAGAGAGACAATAAAGAGCATAAGAATAAGTGGAAACACTCACAGGTATGCAATATAAGGAGAGACAATAAAGAGCATAAGAATAAGTGGAAACACTCACAGGTATGCATATAAGGAGAGACAATAAAGAGCATAAGAATAAGTGGAAACACTCACAGGTATGCCATATAAGAGAGACAATAGAGAGCATAAGAATAAGTGGAAACACTCACAGGTATGCAATATAAGGGAGACAATAAAAGGAGTTAGAGCAAGTGGTAAAACACAAAGGTATCAGGTAAAAGGGAGACTCGGGTGTAATGGAAACAACAGGGTTAGAGAAAGTAGGAACGGTTTAGAAGTGAGGTGTGAGGCAATAAAGAGATTTAGAAGAAATGGCCACCCACGTATTGCCTTTTTGTGTGTGTTCAGCTGAACCTCTAAACTGGCTGAATAAACCATAAGTCCTGTAACTGTACTGGAGTCTTTGATTTCTTCTTCTCTCGGGCGGATGTATTATTAAAAATCTGAGTCCGTTGTTTCGGCCAGTGCTTTGTTCTCCAAAGTCTTTGAAAGACATTTGTCAGGGCCTCCGTGTTTAAAATAATTCTGTCAGTTCCTTGCCATCTCCTAGCGGCTTGCCTCTCTTGAGAACGCACACAGCTGTCTACATTTCTTTTTGGAGAATCAGAGCGTCGTCACCATGGTGGCTGGCCGCTGCTGTATAGCATAGAGCAGAATTCTAGTGTTTGGGTTCAGCTCGGAACTGTACTGGATTCCTTTTATGGAGTTTGAAATCTACCTTCCAGTCTCTTCTCTTTCTTTCTTCAGTTTAAGAGAGAAGAGTTCTTGTCTCTGTAGCTGTAGCCTAAGGCTGTTGTTATAAGCTTTGTCAGCGTGTTATAGGTTGCTTTGCTGTCATCTTCTTTTCTCTTTCCAATGGAATCACAATGGAGAAAAAATCCTTTGTTTTCTGTTCCAGCCAGTTGTTTTCCGATGTTGATCCTGTTTTGCTCATTTTTTCGCTTTTTTTCCAGCCAGCAATTTCTGCCAAAGTTGATCCTGTTTGCCCATTTTCTTGCTGTTCCAGCCACTTTCTCCCAATGTTGATCCTGTTTGCCCCCTTTTCTCGCTTTTCCAGCGAATTTCTGCCAATGTTGATCCTGTTTGCCCATTTTCTTGCTGTTCCAGCCAATTTATTCCAATGTTGATCCTGTTTGCCCACTTTCTCGCTGTTCCAGCCAATTTCTGCCAATGTTGATCCTGTTTGCCCATTGTCTCGCTGTTCCAGCCAATTTATTCCAATGTTGATCCTCTTTGCCCATTTTCTTGCTGTTCCCAGCCAATTTCTTCCAATCTTGATCCTGTTTGCCCCTTTTCTCACTTTTCCAGCCAATTTCTGCCAATGTTGATCCTGTTTGCCCCATTTTCTTGCTGTTCCAGCCAATTTCTTCCAATGTTGATCCTGTTTGCCCCATTTTCTCACTTTTTCCTGCCAATTTCTTCCAATGTTGATCCTGTTTGCCCATTGTCTCGCTGTTCCAGCCAATTTATTCCAATGTTGATCCTCTTTGCCCATTTTCTTGCTGTTCCAGCCAATTTCTTCCAATGTTGATCCTGTTTGCCCCCTTTTCTCACTTTTCCAGCGAATTTCTGCCAATGTTGATCCTGTTTGCCCATTTTCTCGCTGTTCCAGCCAATTTATTCCAATGTTGATCCTGTTCGCCCATTTTCTCGCTGTTCCATCCAATTTCTTCCGATGTTGATCCTGTTTGCCCATTTTCTCGCTTTTCCAGCCAATTTCTTCCGATGTTGTTCCTGTTTGCCCATTTTCTCGCTGTTCCAGCCAATTTCTTCCGATGTTGATCCTGTTTGCCCATTTTTTCTCGCTGTTGCAGCCAATTCCTTCCAATGTTGACCCTGTTTGCCCATTTTCTCGCTGATCCAGCCAATTTCTTCCAATGTTGATCCTGTTTGCCCATTTTCTCGCGCAGTTCCAGCCAATTCCTTCCAATGTTGATCCTGTTTGCCCATTTTCGTGACGACTTCCCACTGCTGAGGCATCACTGCGTGTGGACCTTACACCACATTTCCAAAGCCATCAGGACTCATTGCACAGTGATTGTAGCTAACTGAACAAAAAAAATGTGAAGGACAGAATTAGAAAGAGGGTTTATAGAGATCATTGGGACAGAGTTGGAAAGAGGGGCTTATAGTAATTATCACCGCCAATCTCGTGTTGTGGCTTATTGTTATTGTTATTTAGAAATGGGCAGCATGCAACAAATGTGTCTCATCTTCCTTCACAACATGAGAAGAGAGAGAGAGACAGAGAGAGGGGGGGAGAGAGAGAGAGAGAGAGAGAGAGAGAGAGAGAGGAGAGAGAGAGAGAGAGAGAGACAGACAGACAGACAGACAGACAGACAGAAAGAAGAAGACAGACAGACAGACTGATTGACAGACAGAGACAGACACAGAGAGGGGAATTGAAAAAAACTGGGGAAAAAGGAGCAGAAAATCAAAGACAGAATGACTGACCAAGAAAGCGCAGAGAGTGATACAGACAGTTATAAGCTAACAGGTTCGTAGGCAAGAAGACAGAAACAGAGAGTCAGCGACAGAGAAATGGAAATCGACAAGTCCATCAACCCTTGTAAGCCACGAGCGGACACACAGACAGACAGACAGAAACACAGACAGAACACACAGACGGACACACAGACAGACACACACAGACTGACAGACAGACAGACAGACAGACAGACACAGACACAGACAGTTTGGCTCCACGAGAATAGAAGGGGCCGGGAAACATGGCACCAAGACGTGATCTTCATCTGGCCGCTGTCGCCACGAAGTGTGAACGGCAAAAGTGACCGGCGGAATAATTGCGTTTCGCTCTTTTTTTTTTTTTTTTTTTAAAGACAGACACTGAGGCTTGGGCGACTTAACACGTCGCAGTGGAGATGACACGTGCGTCTAGTTTGGCTTACCCATGATTGGGCTAGAGGTCATTTGGACGTAAATTGTAATTTTGAGAACGCCTGACATTTTCTTATCTGAAAACTAACCTAAAGGCTAATTATTCGTGCTTATATATTATATATATATATATATATATATATATATATATATATATATATATATATATATATATATATATATATATATATATATATATAGTCGCTTCCACCGAACTAATTTCGTGTTTGCGTGATGCTGAAAAAAAAACCGAGTCTGACAACGATGGCATAGAT
>JADBJO010005014.1:132500-176731 GCA_016801955.1 Conus betulinus | reverse complement strand
TATAGGATATCTCCGAAAAGTACTTGCCGATCTTTGAGAAAAATAGCAGGTATGTCATTATGGGTCACGGATGATGCCCGATGTTTTAGTTGGACCCAGTTATAGCCGTTACTAGCGGCTGTAACGGTCTGTAACGGTTTTTCGTCTTCATGGGAATATTCTTATAAAGAACCTGGCCGATCTTGTGTGAAAATTAGCAGGTATGTTCACTATGGTTTACGAATGATGCCTGTTGTTTTAGTTTACCCGTTATAGCTGTTACTAACGGCTGTAACGGCCTGTAACAGTTTTTCTTCTTTATGGGGAAAGTACATGGCCGATCTTTGTGAAAATTAGCAGGTATGTTCACTATGGGTTACGGATGACGCCCGATGTTTTAGTTTACTGTTATAGCCGTTAGTAACGACGTTGCATTTTATTTTTCAAACTCCATTGTCAAATTATTTTAAATACAAGAAAAATCAAACACAAGTCGTCAGCAAAAGTACTTCCTGAGCTAGCCTTGACCTTGACCTTCGTCAAATATCTATTTTCTTTTTATAGAAAATCACAATGCCACTCTTCTAATTTTCGGCCACGTGGCCTTTTTCAAGAGAAAAAAAACCAAAACAATGAAAAAGGCCACGTGGCCGAAATTAGAAGAGTGGCATTGTGATTTTCTATAATGTTTTCTTCGCTTTGGAGGACTATTGCTTTTTTTTTTTTTTAGCTTTTCCATACTTGAATGATGGGCTTTGTAGCCACTTTTTTGTACTCCCAATAGAGCAGGGAATACTTTAGAATGGGAACTAAGAAATGCTCTGTGTGTGTGTGTGTGTGTGCGTGCGTGTGTCGTGCGTGCGCGCGCGCGCGCGCCTCCGTCCCTGGTCAAAATGTGTTCCACTCGCTCCAGACAAAACTACTGGGCCGATCTGTCTGAAAATTTGTAGGTATGTTCATTACGGGCCAAAGATGATGCCCGATGTGTTTTTTTACCGTTACAGCCGTTACTAACGGCTGTAGCGGCCTGTAACTGTTTTCTTCTTATGGACTATCTCAGAAGGTACTCGTCGGATCTTTGTGAAATTTAGCAGGTATGTTCTTTATGGGTCACGGATGATGCCCCGTCGTTTTAGTTTTACCGTTATAGCCGTTACTAACCGCTGTAACGGCCTGTAACGTTTTTTTTTTTTTTTTTTTTATCTATATGGAATCATCAGAATGTACTTGTTCGATCTTTGTGAAAATGAGCAGGTATGTTCATTATGTGACAGATCAGAAGCATATGATTTACATAAACCCAGATTATACACCCACAGAGAGACAGGAATACAGAGATTTAAGAGGAAAAAAAGAAGAAGAGAGAAGAAGCGGGAGAGAAGGGTCTAGTGATCAGAAATGGAGAAATCATGAAGAGAACAGAGAGAGGTGCAGAGGGTACACAGGAAACTGGCAAGGGTGCAAAGGTCCCATCCGAGGCCAAGGCCAAGGCCAAGGGGGAGGAGCCCTGGCTCCCAAGCGTCAGGCCGACTGTCTGATTCAGTGAAATCAGGAAATGCTGTACAAAGTCCTGTAAACAGTTATCCTGTAAATACAAAAGAAAGCATCTCCAAAGCTAATCATGATTCCATGATTGACGGTTTAACAGTCTTGTATAGTAATGCAGATATTTTGTCAAATAAACTGGATGAGTTGAAGGCAAGAATGGACTCTTGTGGTCCACACATATTGTAGCGTTAACAGACATCCATCCTCAGAATGCTGTCTCAGTACTAACTGCAGCTGAATTACATATCCAAGGTTATGGCGTGTTTGTAAATAAACAACAAAAAAGAGAGCAGCATCCTATACATGAATAAAAATGTTGAATGTACAAGAATGTAGCAAACTGACTGATTCTGATTTTGAAGAGTCCGTATGGTGCGAATTCTTAACACCAAGGAAGGAGAAATTTCTTGTGGGCTGTGTATACAGAAGTCCTAACACATCAAAAGATAATACAGAGAACCTATATAACCTATTAAAGAAGTGACATAATTACAAAATATGGCAAAGTATGTATCATGGGCGATTTCAATTTCCCAAACTGAGATGGGACAATGAAAGCATTAGTTCAAATGAGCTTAGTTTGTAGAATGTATCAGAGATGCTTACCTAATCCAAAAAGTGTGTAAACCCCACAAGACATCGATCTGGTCCGAAATCCAATGTTCTTGACTTAGTTTTAGTTAATTAAAGTAATCTTATTTCAGATATTTCTCATCAAGACCCCCTGGGAAAGAGTGATCACGAAGTGACTGCATTTCAACTGTATGTTAGCTTCAAAAAAGAGGATGAAGATGTGAAATACAAATATAAACGTGAATAGAGGAAACTACACACTGAGGAGGAAAAAATTAAACTCAGTGGACTGGGCTTCTATTCAGAACTTAGACGTAAATGAGATGTGGAATTTTCTTTCAGGAATTGATCCATGGCTGCATGGAAGAATTCATTCCTAAAGTAAAAATTGCAGATAAATAAGAGAAGAACCCCAGATTAGATGACTAAAAATGCAATTAAATTGGTCAAGAAAAAAAAAAAAATTCTATAGGAAGTATAAAAAAAAAGAAAAAAACAAACAAACATGGGATTACCAAAGTTACAAAAAAAGTAAGGAATGCATGTACAAAGGAATTCAGGAGGTTAAAACGAGATTTTGAGCATGAGATTGCAAATGATTGTAAAGCTAATCCTTAATGTTTCTGGAAATATGTACAACAAAGAACTAAAGTAAACATTGGTATAAGTGCATTAAAAAAAAGAACGATGGGGAAATGGCAGTCACAGATATAGATAAAGCAGAAATACTAAATGATTTCTTTGTGAGTGTCTTTACCCCCGTGAAAATGTTACTAATGTACCTATTCTATACCGCTCAAAACACATTGAAAGGCCACTACCACTTTTTAGGGTACCTTGTTTGACTTTATGTTTTCCAATAACACGGCACTGAACCCATCCAAACTTACTGAATTTGGAAATGTGCACATACTGCACGAGAAAAAAAAAAGGGTGCAAATCAAACAGGCCTGTGCAACAGAGCACATCTGAACTGCAGGAATACTGCAATGCACGTGCAACCCATGTCTTATCTGAACACAGGTCAGCCAGTTTTGAGAGACTGGTGGGCATTTATGCCTGTGTTTACGGCACTTTTGCAACCATGCCTCGGAGACAACGACTGAGTCAGGATGACCAAGGGCGGGCAATTGCGTGGCTTCAGGAGGCGTGTGGGGGTGCGAGAGGTTGGTCGTCGACTGTCAGTCGCCCATTCAGTCATTCAGACTTTGAGAGACTGCTTCAACCAGACAGGAAGTGTTGCTGAGCGAAGACGTCCAGGACGCCCAAGGTCCACCTCCAGGCAGCAGGACAGGTTTGTTGTCCTGTCGGCTCTGAGGCAGAGAACGGCCACTTCCGACACACTCAGGGGGGCAGCTGCAAGCAGCCAGCAATGTCACCGTCAGTGACCAGACCATTCGGAACCGGTTGAGAGAGGCACACCTGCGCTCAAGACGACCAGCCGTCCATCCTGTCCTGACACCAGCTCACCGTGCTGCTCGTTTGGCTTGGGCCCAGCGTCACTTAGCATGGACCAGAGATCAGTGGGCAAGAGTATTGTTTACTGACGAGTCCCGCTTTGCCTTATCATTTCATGACGGCAGAAACCGTGTCTGGCGGCGGCAAGGAGAACGCTATCACGATGGTCTCGTGAGCGAGCGTGATCGCTATGGTGGTGGATCCATAATGGTGTGGGGAGGGATGGCACAGAACTACACAGAACCCCCCCTGCACATGGTGCAAGGCAACCTCAATGGTGTGGGGGCTACAGGGATGGCATCCTGCAGCCCCTTGTGCTGCCAGCGTTTCAAACTATTGGACCAGGCGCGGTCTTCAAGACGACAACGCCAGACCTCACAGGGCTCGAGTCGTCAACAAACTTTCTTCAGCAGCAACACGTGATCCACATGGACTGGCCAGCCTGCTCACCGGACCTTAATCCAATCGAGCACCTATGGGATGTGCTGGGCCGGCGACTTCGAAGCAATCACCCCCCGCCAGTTGACCTCAACCAGCTGTTCCAGTTCCTTGAGCAGGAGTGGCAGGCAATACCCCAGATGACTCTGAGGACTCAGACTCAATCCATGAGGTAAAGGTGCATCGCGTGCATCCACGCAAGTGGCGGACACACACGTTACTGACTGTGTTTTTGTGTATCTCTGGCGTTCTGACTTTTGAAAAGATGGGTAGTGGACTTGAAACTGACAAAACATGCTGTTCAAATCAATTTTGTCATTAATCTGTGTCATTGATGTTTTGATTAATGGCTGAAGTAAGTTTGAAAGCATGTTTTGGGTTGTTTCCGTTCTGTTGTGAATTCAATTGTTTTTGAGCAGTATACAAGAATGCAAGTAGACAGATGGAGTTGCATTGTCAGACATGAGTCACTCCCATTGCGATTGAGAAAATTAAAAAATTTAAACCCAACTAAGGCACAGGGGCCAGATGGTATACCCCCTAGAGTACTTAAAGAACTCTGTAAGGAGCTATCACTTCCCTTATGTATCTTATATAACAGGACTTTAGAAACAGGAATCCTACCAGATGATTGGAAAAAGGCAGAAGTTACAGCCATATTATTTGAAGAAAGGATCCAAATCTAATCCTGGCAACTATAGACCAGTTAGTCTTACCTGTATAGCTTGCAAGGCTATTGACAGCTTTATAAGGGATGCGTTGTTACACATCTGACGATTAATAATATTTATACCCCGTGCCAGCATGGTTTTAGACATAAACATTCTTGTATTACTCAACTACTAGAAGTTATGGAGGATTTTACACAGCTATTGGACGATAAAGTTCCTTTTGACGCCATAAATCTTGATTTCCGAAAGGCATTCGACTCTGTACTGCATAGAAGGCTATTGACAAAAATGAAAGGGTATGGGATCACAGGCAATGTACTCCCTTGGATATAACACTTTCTACACTACCGAACTCAGTGCGTTCGTATTGGGGAAGGAAAGTCGTCTGTAGCTGTGGTAATAAGTGGGATCCCCCAAGGAAGCATCCTCGCCCCCAGTACTCTTTACAATTTTCATAAATGATCTCCCAAACTGTATCGAATCAACTTGCAAAATATTTGCTGATGATACTAAAATATACAATAGTGGACAAAATAGTACTAAAATACAAAATGACCCTCATAAACTACAAACCTGGTCAGACACATGGAACTTATATTTTAATGTTGAAAAGTGCAAAGTCATGCACTTAGGAAATGAAAATCCTAAAATGGTATATTCATTGAAATTGGATAATAAATCACAAAATATCACACATATACCCAAGAGAAGGACCTGGGTGTTGTTTTCGATGACCAATTATCGTTTGACCCACACATAGAAGGAGCTGTGAACAAAGCAAACAAGATGGTTGGAATATTCAAGAGAACATTTAGATACCTAACCAAAGAGACATTTTTTGAAATTGCACAAGGCCTTGGTGATGCCCCGCCAGGAGCATGGAAATACGATTTGGACCCATTTCTTAAAGCGACAGTCCCTAGTGCTGGAAGGAGTCCAAAGACAAGCTACAAAGCTGATTAAAAGAATGTTCGAAGATGGAGTATAAAGAAAGGTTAAAATATTTAAGACTACATTCAATGAAAGGATCGAGAAGAATAAGAGGGGATTAAATTGAAATGTATAAGATTTTTCACGGTATAGAAGAAGTAGATAAGGACAAACTATCTAAGTTCTCTGGGTATAACAAAACAAGAAATTCAGAAGACGAACTTTTCAAACAACATTGTTCAACAAACCACAGACTTTACTCCTTCAGTCAGAGAATGATCTAAAATTGGAACTCGTTACCATATGAAGTAAAGCATGCACAAAGTGTGAACTCCTTCAAAGGTCTTATTGACACTCAGAGAAAATTTGATGAAAAAAATGTTATGATTACGATGAAAAATAAATGCGCAATCCAAAATATACCAGTTAAAACCCAAGATATAAAAGGATGGGGCATATATAGGCTGTACAGCCTTGACTGAAGTCAGCCCCTACCACCACCACTACTACTACTACTCAAACATGTGAGAGCATACATGACCTGCGCGAAACCAGTCTTATCTAGCACAAGCATTTTGCTCTTAGAGGCCACGAAAGGTCATGGGGATCAGCCTGGACATTGTGACTTGTTTACAATGTTCTTCCTTACATCCAGAATTTTCATCTGGCAATGCTTTAAAACATTCTCAGAATTAGTGAAATTAGAGTTCGACTGGCAAAGAAACGTCTGCCAGAGGAGGTTGCAAAAACTGTAGCAGTCATTCATCAGGGCTGTTACTCTAGTAACCTCCTTGATATGGTCGTAACTTTCTTCGTTTTTCTTTTCATTTCTTCTTGTACCCAAGTCATCGGAAAAAGTCTGCACATTTTACATATGTATATCTCAAAACTTTACTAAATCAAATTAAGACTGGGTGTATGCACATGAGCGTGTATGTGTGCATGTATGTGTCTGCATCGATGCATATGTTCGTGTGTATTGTGTGTGCATGCACATGCATATGTATGCATACATGCAGATCTCTGTGTGTGTGTGTGTGTGTGTGTGTGTGTGTGTGTGTGTGTGTGTGTGTTTGAGTGTGTGTGTGTGTGTGTGTGTGTGTGTGTGTGTGTGTGTGTGTTTGGGGAGAAGAGGCAGAGAAATGAAGGAGGGGTGGATGAGGGGAACAGGGTGGACAGAGAGAGAGGTGGCTATTTTTATGACAGCGTTGATGATCTTGGACCAAGTCATGTTTTCTAAGAGTGGATTCCAAGGAGGGCGTTGGAACAAGACTGACTGCGGAATGCTGTTGTGCAAGAAGGATGGAGGAAGGGTAAGTGCCAGACTCCCTTGTCAATCACTATTGTGTTCATTTTGGGGGTGCAGCATGGACCATTAATACATTAGTCTGAAAGAAATGTTGTAGGAAATTGGGAGGCTGGAGGTTTGCAGGCACAACATGAAAATATTCACACAAAGCAGCAGTTTTCTTCTACAGTCTCTTCAAATCCGGTTTCCTTTCATCTGCAGTAGTGAAGGGCAAGTAATTCATAACCATAGAGACTAAATGAAGAATAGTTTAGTTGGTTTTGCCCTCTATACATGTCATGATGTGTGCTTCATGCTTGCACAGTTGTACAAGTTACAGTTTAACATCCTCCACAAAAAGGGGATTGTTCATACTGGTTTGTCATTTTAAGATCAAAATAATATAGAAATAAAAAACAAATAAAAAACATAAAAATAATCATCCAGTGCTGCTTCCTTCTTATCTCCATTTTTCTACTGGAATATGAGCATTGCGATGATCTCATCAGGTCTCGGCGTTTAGTAAATGTTCATATGTTTTGCTTTTATGGTCAGAGAACACATGAAAAAAAAAATCTGCAATATTTAAATAACAGAAACTTTTAAACAGAATGAATGGCAAGTGTCAATAAAATATTACAACTGGGCATAGTGTCTGAAGAAAGTCGCTTGTGTTAGCACCTTCCCAGCATTCCTGTGGCTGAAATTTACCTTTTTTTTTTTTTTTTTTGTTTTTGTTTTGTTTCCTGAAAATCGGTCAAGAGCGCTCTGCTACAAAATTACCAGCAGTCTTCATCAGAAGAGATACTTGGAGGATATGTTTTGTCACCAATATCAATGGTATCAGCAATTGTTTTTTGTAACCCTTTTCCAATGTCTGGAAGGTCGCATGCACTTGTATACATGAATTCACTAAACCTGAAATCACACCATCTTTGCCCATAATGTCTTTGGATGGCTGCAAGCTCTGGATAAAAAGATAATTTTGAGACTTCCACTCATAAATTGAGTTTCAACTGAAACATGCTACCAAGTTTATACAAGCCCATGTGATCCATGTAGTTATACAAAATTGTCTTCTTAATGAGATGTCACCATACAAACACTTGACATCGGCCCACTGGTATCAGGAAGGAGACAAACAGATCATGCCACAGTACAGCTGATATATATGTCTTGCATGCACACTGCATTGTCTCTCTCTCTCTCTCTCTCTCTTCTTTTCAGCATCCCCACCTCCAAAACAAATAACACAAAACAAAAATTTCCAACTGTGAGTTTATTTCTCAATGCAGCAAATGGTTTCCATCAATAGTAAGAAGCTTATCATTATTCCAAAGCAGCTTATCACTACTTTTACCTAGATAGTTGCCACCATTCCCAAAAGAAATTACAAACCACAGTTAACTTGAACTGCAGATTAACCTTCACCAGATGTAACTCTTTGCTACACAGTCCAGACGTTGTGGGTGTCCCCAGAATCAATTCGTTTGACACAGACTGTACTGTGTGCTTTTACTGTATTTATTTCTGTTCAGATGTTGCAGGTCCTGCTGGACCCATACTGGTCAAAGAGAGTCTTCAAGAGATTGTACTTTAACACAGATGATGTGGGACCCCCAGACCCATACTCAGTGCGCTGCAGTATCCAGTGACCACTCTTTAAGGCAGGGGTTCACCAGGACCCCATACTTCATCTGAAGTGCACAGTTCAAATTACACATCTGATTAGTTCGGCTCTGTCTGATGCACTTACACTGTCTATCGCTGACACAGAATAAATCACACATCTGATTATTTGATGCACAGACACTGTCAATTGCTGACACAGAATAAATCACACATCTGATTATTTGATGCACAGACACTGTCAATGGCTGACACAGAATAAATCACACATCTGATTATTTGATGCACAGACACTGTCAATGGCTGACACAGAATAAATGACACATCGATTATTTGATGCATGGACACTGTCAATTGCTGACACAGAATCAATGACACATCTGATTCGTTCTGCCCTCTTTGATGCGCTGACACTGTAAATTGCTGACACAGAATCAATTATGCTTTTGAAAGATACCAGAAATTTCACTAGAACAGTTTGTAATGCTCCAGAGATACAATGATTTTTTTTTTTTATGTATGTCTGGTACAGGGGTACCATGGAGGCATGGTGAGGGTTACACCCGGTAAATCATGTTTTGGAAGGAGAGTTAGGAATTTCTTTAATGTAGTTCTAATAATATAAGACATATGAAAGACTTTTTGTGGGTTTGGGTACAGGGTATCATTGAAGCATAGTGGAGATTAAAAGGTACATCTATTACATACACATACAAGCACACACACAAACACACATTCACACACACACACACACACAAACTGTAAGACATGGTCCACTATCACATACAGTTACTCTAAAAGAACAATTGCTTTGCTGAAAACCAAGCAGAGATAAAAAAAAAAAAAATCCCCAAGATTAAGAAAGACACAAGTGCATAAGGTAAAATGTCGCCACCGTTTAATTCATTCAAACACCAGATTAAAGGCACCCTAATTTTGTGATATAAATTGAAGAAAGATAGATGTATCTCACACACACACACACACACACACACACACACACACACACACACACACACACACACACACACACACAAACTCTCTCACATACACGAACACGCACATCAGACTGTCGGACAAGATTGACCATTGCATATTGTTATTATAAAAGAGCAATTTTATCTTAAAAAAAAAAAACAAGCACACAGGAAAAAAAATCCCATGTTTGGGAATAAAACACAAGCACCATAGATCTAGTTGCAAAGTGAAATGACTGCAGGCGGAAATCTAAACAAATCTTAAATAAATGTCAGTGAACCGCCCAGAAAACGTGGACAAACGAGTCACAAGACAAAACACAACGCGTTTCAACCTCTTAGGTCTTCCTCAGGTGAAACAAAAATGAACAAAATACGAAAATGCACTTAGCTTTGATCGCTTCAGATTGCTTCTGTGTTCAGCGCAAGGAAGAAGGCGTTGAATGTTCTTCCTTGCGCTGAACACAGAAGCAATCTGAAACGATCAAAAGCTAAGTGCATTTTCGTTATTTTTTTTCGTTTTTGTTTCACCTGAGGAAGATCTAAGAGGTCGAAACGCGTTTTGTTTTGTCTTGTGACTCGTTTGTCCACGTTTCTCTGGGCAGTTCGCTGACATTTCGTTAAGACAAGCACCATAATTTATACAATACCCATAGCTTAAAAAACCTTTTTTACTTACTTTCACCTTCCTCGGCACCATACTGGAGTGCTTGGTGAAGTTCACAAAGCTATCTTACAATCAATTTGTTTCTAAACCATACACAAATGTATAGTGAAGCTTAAAAGCTATCTTACAATCAATTTGTTTCTGAACCATACACAAGAGCGTAGTGAAGTTTAAAAACTGTCTTACAGACAGATCTTCTCGCACCACACTGGCAGTGCAACGCTATCTTAACATCAGTGTTGTTGTCTGCACCCTATTCCAGTGTACAGTGAAGTCTAAACACCATCTTGATGAAGGTTTTCCCTGCACCACTCTGGATTGTAAGCTGAAAAAGCTGTCATACCATCAACTTGACTGGAGTGCCACACAAGTTCAAAACGCTGTCTTGGTGTCCAGTTTGTCTGTGCCATACTGGAGTGTTTGACAAGCTGTCTCACGTTTCTGAGTATTAAGGGGTAGCCAGGAGTGTGTTCAAACAGTTGTTTCCCAACTATATGTCACAGCTGGTCTTCCTACATGAGACAAAAACTCTGTGCACTGATGAGATGCCATTACTACCCTGCTGCTTGTCTGCATAGGTAGCTCCAACATCTACAATCGTTCATACGCTGCTTGTCCGCACAGGTAGCTCCAACATCTACAATCGTTCATACCTTCTAGTTCAGTCATGCTCACCCTGAACGAACACTTTTCAAAAGCATGTTTGCATGATCTCTGCATTCTAGTATTGATACAATGACATCAATCCCATCAAGTGTTATGTCTTTCCTACATGGTCCTTTCATGGGGACCTCAACAGCCTTTGACTGGATCTAGCTGGCTCTTTGTTGTATATGTACCTACACTGTCTTTTCATGTCTTAAACAATGGCTGCTTCTGCTTATCAAGCTGGCTAATAACTTCATCTTTCTTTCATTCTATGAAGGTATTTGTTTTTTCTCAATCACTCAAAACTATATCTGCACTTCCTTACTGATTCAGGTAATTCCTTTATTTTTTAAATTAGATTTTACCCGTTCTCTATTTACATTCTCCATGATCAGTTTTCTTCTGTTGTCCCCCCACCAGTCATAGTTCCATTAACAAGAACAGCACTGGAGAGGCTGTGGGTAATGACATTTTCCCCCACGATGAAAAAACCATCATCAAACATGCTGGTGGTGCTTTTCCTCCAGTGTGTCAGGTATCATGAGGGTGGATGATCACTGCTGGGGGGGGGGGGGGGGGGGGGGGGGGGGGGGGGGGGGGGGGGGGGGGGGGGGGGGGGGGGGGGGGGGGGGGGAGGGGGGGGGTGTGTTCCTCCAGTCTGTGAGGCATCATGAGGGTGGATGATCACTGCTTGGAAGGGGGGGGGGGGGGGGGGGGGGGGGGTGTTCCTCCAGTCTGTGAGGCATCATGTGGGGTGGATGATCACTGCTGGGGGTGGGGGGGGGGGGTGTTTCTCAAGTCTGTGAGGCATCATGAGGGTGGATGATCACTGCTATCACACACCTTCACAGACCACCCCAATCCTCCATCATCTGCAGTTACAGCTTGGATGGGGGGAGGGTGAACCTGGACACCGAGAACGGAGAAAGGTCATAGGTCAGCGGCCTCTCCAACGCCAGTTCAGCCACCACCTTGCCCCCCACTGGGGCTAGTTTGAATCCATGACCTGTCGGAGCAGAGAGCCAGACAGTCTCCTGTGATGGAGTCATTCAGGCCACAGCCCCCAGTACAGAGAGGCAGCAGCAGTCTATGAACAGGACAGGAATTCAATGAACAGGCACAAGTCATTTCATAGTAAAACACTGAAGAGATGCAGATAGATGATCGCATGAAGAGGTTCACCAACAAAGAGACAGGATTTGAGGGGGTAACAATATTGTGTTTGTAGTTACAATGTAATAATTGTAAACTGCTGGCTTCCACTGTTTCAGTTGAAAGTATGTCAACACAATCTTAGTCATTAGTACTATCAATAAGTCTCTGTATGTGTGTGTGTGTGTGCGCGAGTGTGTGACAGTGTGTATGAGCGTGCACACATTGTGCGCATGTGTGTGTGTGTGTATGTGTGTGTGTGTGTATGTGTGTGTGTGTGCATGTGTGTGTGTGCATGTGTGTGTTTGTGTGTGTGTAAGCATGTGCGTGTGTGTTAGCATGCATGCAGATTCATATATGTAATATTTATTTCATGTGCATGCACATTCACACAATTCACAATAACTTTGTGTGCATGCAAATGCATGTGTACGAGTGAATTCCTATCTGTGAACCTTTAAGCACAGATGCGTATTCAATAGGAATATGAAGTGTTGATTTAGAAAAGTATGTATGCACAACAAACCTGAAAATCCAGCAGCGATGACAATGTTTTTGTATTTTGGGTGCAAGTCGATAACTGGATTGTGATCTGGTGTGTTCTGGAAACACACAAACACACACACACACACTCACACTCACGCACACACACACACACACACACACACACACACACACACATGCATGCACACACACGCACACACACACACACATGCACACAGACACTCACACACACACACACATACACACACACACACACACACACACACACACACCATGCACACACAGACAAAAATCAAACATGGTCCAAGTGGGGCTAACCAATATAAAAAAATAAAATAAAAAGCAAAAAGCTAGAAAAGACAGCAGCTGCTCTCGTTCACATTAATTGACGTTTGATTTTTCACGCTAAAAACAAAGTTCAAAACTTATATCTGTTGACAATGCATATCGTCTCATACTTGTGGAATACATGCACTCATATACTTGAGGCTACACAATGTCGCTTACCTCTGCATGTCCTCTTACACAAGAAGATGTGCATGTATGCTTTTATGCATACTCCAAAAGCTGACATGCTCATAATGAAGGATTCTCTGAGGAGCATTTTCTGTTTTCACTCATACATGCAGAAATGTCTCTTTCTTTCTCTCTCTCTCCCTCTCTCTCTCTCACAACACACACACACACACACCACACACACACACACACACACACACACACACATACACTTACTCACACAACTGCATGTATATATTACTGTGAGGCATTTGAAGGCATTTCAGTCACTCAGAATCAAAATTTATGAATTATGTACGACAGTTATATTTATGCTCACATAAACTTAGTATGTATACACACAGAGACCAAAAGAGGCATGCACAGATGCATGCACATACAAATGCACGTACATGGGTGAAACCTGGGAACATTGAAAATCCTGAAAGGTGGGGGACCAGGGGGCCATGAGACCCCCTGGCAGGGTCAGGGGGCTAAGGCCCTTGTTGGGGGTCAGGGGATGAAGCCCCCTGGAGCTGAAGCATTTTTACATTTTTGTCATTAAAATCAGACCATTTTGAGGTACTTTCAGCATGTTTGTATAGGTGAAATAAGATTAATGTTTTGTCCCAGAGTAACTTCTGCTGTTCCTCCCCCCAAAAAAGAGAAAACTGAAAAGAAAACTTGTGAATCATAAAGAATAATAAAAATCACTAGACCAGCATAAGTTTGTATGTTATGCAGAATTTACTTACAGACTGGTGCAGAACTTGTCCAAGGAATGTATTCAGCATTATCTAGCAGCAGCAGGTGTCCAGGTGTTCATCACTGAGCAGTTACAAAATTGAAGAAGCCCACTATCCAAAAAAAACCCAACAAACCCACAGGTGTCCAAATAATCTTTACAACACAGATGTCCAAGAACAGTGTTCTTATAGCCCACACGATCACATTCATGAAGCAGTCCATACAGCACACATGTTAACACAAAACTTGCAGCAAGTGTCCAAGCCCAGATGCTCAAGCAAGGTATCCTGGATGTCTATACATTCATATGTCCAATGTAGTATACACAGCTCGTAAGTCTTTGAAGCATGTGTCCTCTTATACCTACTTTAAAAAACTTCCTGATGGTGCTCTGAACACAAGCCTTCCTTTTCAGGAGCATCCGCCTATGTTCATCTGCAGTGGGATCTGGATCTGCTGCTGGTGTTGGACATGAGGAACTAGCCACTGGCTGGTGGTTACTAGGCAGAGCGATGTCACGTCTCTGGGCTGGTGGCTCAACTGTGGATGTTGGACTGGCCTGTTCTGGATGGCTGGCAATGACATCTGGCTGGTTATCAGAAATGGAACAGAGTCTGCATTGTGCATTTGTGGCTTGACTCTTGGCCGCACCTTGGCCTTTTGTCTCACCTGACCTCTGCACGTGACTGTGATGCCTTTTGATTGCTTGACCAGTACGTGATTTCCTTCTTCCTGTAGCCATTTTCTACCGTCTGCAAAAAAAACGAGAGTCGATGCGTGCCGTGGTTCTCGAGTTACGAATTTTTAAAGTTTTGAAGTCGAAATGCGGTTTTTCACCATGCCATGGCTTACCTTGATTTCTGCCGTTCTATAATGAGATTTAGTGATGGAGATACTGTGATTTGTAGAATTTACGGCATAAGACTAATGAAAGTGCTGGGTGAATGAAGCTTAGAGTGACCTAGATTTCGACTGGGATGAGGTTCAGGTATGATGAGCAACGATTCGGAAGAAAGTTCTGAAGAAGATTTTTTTTTTTTTTCCCCCGAGTAAATGGCTCATGTGACATTCTTCAAACTTACGATATAGCAACATATATATTCGTAGGAATTTTTAAAATTATTTTCATTTCATTCTTTCCTTTCCTCTCTTTTTTAATTATTTTTTTAATTGAGTAACCATGTTCAAATTACGGAGTTACCTATCTCACGCACCCCTCTCCCTCCCTCTTCCTCCCTTATACCCACTGTATATATGCAGCCCTCTCCCTCCCTCTTCCTCCCTATACCCACTGTATATATGCAGGGCTCTCCCTCCCTCCTCTTCCTTCCCTATACCCACTGTATATATGCAGCCCTCTCCCTCCCTCTTCCTCCCCTATACCCACTGTATATATGCAGGCCTCTCCCTCCCTCTTCCCTCCCCTATACCCACTGTATATATGCAGGCCTCTCCCTCCCTCTTCCTCCCCTATACCCACTGTATATATGCAGGCCTCCACAATGCCAGGAGAGGGTCGCAGCCAGGGCAGGTGAGAGCGTACATACTGTGTGACCTCCTGCCGCACCCAGGAATCATCCACGTCATCCCTGTTGTCAGGGTCAACGTCAGGGCCCGTGTGCAGACAGACCTGGAGTGAAGGAACGGACAGGGGACTAGACAGTCCTCAGCTGTGGGCACTCTCACACATCATTCCCACACTGCTCATTCTGCCTCCTACATACACAGCCTCACCAATGACAGTCCACAAGTGATGTCACAGCCTCACCAATGACAGTCCACACAGTGATGTCACAGCCTCACCAATGAGTGATATCACAGCCTCACCAATGAGTGATATCACAGCCTCACCAATGACAGTCCACAGTGATGTCACAGCCTCACCAATGAGTGATGTCACAGCCTCACCAATGACAGTCCACACAGTGATGTCACAGCCTCACCAATGAGTGATATCACAGCCTCACCAATGAGTGATATCACAGCCTCACCAATGACAGTCCACAGTGATGTCACAGCCTCACCAATGAGTGATGTCACAGCCTCACCAATGAGTGATATCACAGCCTCACCAATGACAGTCCACACAGTGATGTCACAGCCTCACCAATGAGTGATGTCACAGCCTCACCAATGACAGTCCACACAGTGATGTCAGAGCCTCACCAATGAGTGATGTCACACAGCCTCACCAATGACAGTCCACACTGATGTCACAGCCTCACCAATGAGTGATGTCACAGCCTCACCAATGACAGTCCACACTGATGTCACAGCCTCACCAATGAGTGATGTCACAGCCTCACCAATGACAGTCCACACAGTGATGTCACAGCCTCACCAATGACAGTCCACACAGTGATGTCACAGCCTCACCACTGACAGTCCACACAGTGATGTCACAGCCTCACCACTGACAGTCCACACAGTGATGTCACAGCCCTCACTACTGACAGTCCACACAGTGATGTCACAGCCTCACCACTGACAGTCCACACAGTGATGTCACAGCCTCACCACTGACAGTCCACACAGTGATGTCACAGCCTCACAAATGACAGTCCACACAGTGATGTCACAGCCTCACCAATGACAGTCCACACAGTGATGTCACAGCCTCACCAATGACAGTCCACACAGTGATGTCACAGCCTCACCAATGACAGTCCACACAGTGATGTCACAGCCTCACCAATGAGTGATGTCACAGCCTCACCAATGACAGTCCACACAGTGATGTCACAGCCTCACCACTGACAGTCCACACAGTGATGTCACAGCCTCACCAATGAGTGATGTCACAGCCTCACCAATGACAGTCCACACAGTGATGTCACACAGCCTCACCAATGACAGTCCACAGTGATGTCACAGCCTCACCAATGACAGTCCACACAGTGATGTCACAGCCTCACCCATCACAGTCCACACAGTGATGTCACAGCCTCACCCATCACAGTCCACACAGTGATGTCACAGCCTCACCAGTGACAGTCCACAGAGAGCAATCAGTATCTGGTGGTTGCAAAATGAGGCGACTGATGCTGTGGAAACCTGATCTGGTCTGACATGACATGACAGGGCTGTACTCTGTACTTCCTCTAATGACATATACCAGTACTGACTAGGCCTGAGAGACGTCAACATCTGTACAGCTGGTGTGGAAACTGGGCAGCCACCCGAAGAGACCTATCACTGAAGTCTTTTCTGCCACAGTCCAGCACACTCACCTTTGGGAGGACACTGACCAGGTGGACAAATAGATAAGATAATAAATCTCTTTGGGACTGGAAGCCACACCTCCCAGTCTGCAGTGCTGATTATAACACCATGCATAACTCTCTTCTTCCTATAGCCGGCTAGTAACTTGTCTCCCCTGGATGACCTAGCCCCCTAGGATGACCTTGCCCCCCCCCCCCAAACGAGAAGTGAACAGTCATTGAAAGTCACTGTGGTGACTGTATTGACACTAGTAAGATAAATACAGTGGACATGCAGTAAAGACCTTCAACTAAGAACTCTTTTTAAACACCAATTAAGTCTACTTCTGCCTGTACCTCATAGTACACACTCCCTGCTCTTAACTCTTTCATCCCTACAGCCCCAGTTTTCTGGTTTGCAGAAATTGTACCCTTCCTTCCTGCAGCCCGGAAAACCGGGCAGCACAAAATCCCTCCTTTTCTCTTCCTGCAGCCCGCAAAATCAATTCTCGCAGTAAGCGCTTTGAACTTTGTGCGAGTTGCGTCATCGGTACACGTCATGACCAGGTCACTCGCGCGGCAGTGTTTATGAATGGAATGGATGCTAGATGGCCCCTACAGAGTGTGGGAAACTGGTCGCCGCTCTATTCTGGCCGGTTTGCTACTGCGTACGTGGCAGTTCTCACTTTACACTTTTTTTTTTCTCTCTAAACCCAGGAATGAAGGGAATACTCGTATTATAAAAATCTAGGAATAAGAGGAAGTAATGGTTCATAAAAAAGTGGGAATGAAAGAGTTAAAAGTTACTGTAGCTCCTTATTGAGGATTTTCAGTCAATATATAGCATCCCTACATACAAAATATCCACACACAAACGACAAATGGCACAGGCACACAACATGAACTGCAAACAATCTGTACAATGCACACAAAACCTGCTTGTTTGAAAAGTGGCCACTGAAGGAACTATTCAGACATCTACCTTGACATATCCAGGATACTCGTCACTGGGCAGGCCATAGATGTGGTGTCCACCCTCCTCCTCCCTGGCATCAATAAGGCAAGGGAACCAGTCACTGGCATGGCAGTTCTCCTTCTTCTCTTGCCAGTACATAACGGTGACGCGCGTTGGCTGTAACAATGAAAAACACAGCATTGGACATGTGCTTATTCCTCTTGTCACACCTTACTCTCCTATTGAAGACTGACAAAGCAGACCAATTTAACCCTTACGTACCAGCCGCCGTGGCGAAGTGGTTAGCGTCGCGGACTCCCGGCTGGGAGGTCGTGGGTTTGAATCCATCAGAGTCATGTGGGTTTTTCTGCCCCGACCGGCTCCTACCCAGAGTTGAGTTTGCTGCGGACTCAGTTGGGAAGACTGGGACCACACAGTCGAGTTCCATCCACTTAATGGATGCGTTTCTGAGAGTGTTGCTCAAATTTCCTGACCAACACTGCAGGTGCCTGTATCTCTCGGGCCTGGTTGATGCCGGGATATATTATGAAAGGAAGTGTAGAGTACAGCCCTGTCATGTAGTCTCAGACCGAAATGGAAATCCGTAGCATCATCTTCATCATCCTCATTCTCATCGATCAGCATTAAAAAAAAAAAAAAAAAAAGTCTCAAATTCTGTGGCCCTTCATGCCCTGCTCTCATGGTGACCTCAGTTTCGATGTCTTCTCCACGTCTGTGGCCTTGATTTGGTTCTGTCGGGGTCACCGGTATCGGTGAGTCCATGAGGGCTGTCGTTGGACGGACGTGGTGGCACCCTCCGGAGGGAGAGCTCACTCACGCCAGCTCCGCGACTAAGCAATTATTGTCGTCAGTAGGGGGCTTAGTAGGTGGCGTCCTGCGTATGTTAAATCAGAACAGGCGCCACTGAACACCACCGAAGTGACTCGGCAGCAGTGCAGTGTCTCCTCCGGTGGGTTGCCTCTTGATGACTTGATATTGACTGCTCCCCTGTGGATTGCCGGTGCCGGGGCTGCGCGGCGGGACCGGCCGGGCTGTGGCTGGACGGGGTGTCGGAATGAGCGGCGTGGGTGCACTGCCTCTGAGGTGGCGCTGAAGTTGGGACAGCAAAAAAAAAAAAAAAAAAAAAAAAAAGAAGAAAATTAACCCTTACGTCGCCAACGTCACATTTCTGTGACCATGTGGCTGACCACCAACGTCGACGAAATACGACCAACTAGGGTTACCTAGTTACTTATACTCTCACTCTCCAATCTGATGAGACAGAAAAACAGGAAGAAACAACACACAGTTGGGGGATTCCCTGACCTGTGCTCACAACCATTTGCTTCGTCAGAGCACTGTTCAATAAAGTGTTTTTTTTATCAATTATATACCGATTGTTTTTTTTTCCATTCACTATGACGTCACTTCCAAGCACTTCACGTACTCAGCTTTGCCCATGAAAGATGGCTGACGGAAGGAGACAGAACCAAACTTTGAGCTCCCAAGGAGGCTGTAGCAGAGGGAGTGGATGGTTCCCCTAAATCTTTCTACCATACGAGGAAGAGAATCCCCAAGGAAGAGGCCCTTGAGTAGGAGACTGTGTAAGAACTACTTTTCCCTATGGTCTTTGACGAGCAGTCAAGCAAATTGTCTCTCTATAAACTAATGACATTTTTGCAGACAGAGAAAGAGAGGACAGGAACGCCGCCAAAGAAACAGTTACTGCTGCTTCAGCTGAGTAAGAAACCCTCTGCAAAATTTGCTTGGAAATTGCTCCCTTCTTCCAAAAGGACAAAGCAGAGAAGGTAGATCCAGGAACAACAGCAATGAGGCTAACCAATCAACACAGCCGGCAAGTCTACAATGAGGCTAACCAATCAACAGAGCCGGGAAGTCTACAATGAGACTGATCAATCAATAGAGCCGACAAGTCTACAGTGAGACTGATCAATCAACACAGCCGGCAAGTCTACAATGAGACTAATCAATCAACAGAGCCGGCAAGTCTACAATGAGACTGATCAATCAACAGAGCTGGCAAGTCTCAAGAACTAATCAATCAACAGAGCCAGGAAGTCTCAAGAACTAATCAATCAACAGAGCCGCAAATCTCAAGAACTAATCAATCAACAGAGCGGGCAAGTCTAGAATGAGACTAATCAATCAACAGAGTGGGCAAGTCTCAAGAACTAATCAATCAACAGAGCGGGCAAGTCTCCAGAACTAATCAATCAACCCAGCCGGCAAGTCTACAATGAAACTAATCAATCAACAGAGCCAGCAAGTCCCAAGAACTAATCAATCAACAGAGTGGGCAAGTCTCAAGAACTAATCAATCAACAGAGTGGGCAAGTCTCAAGAACTAATCAATCAACAGAGTGGGCAAGTCTCAAGAACTAAATCAACAGAGGCGGCAAGTCTCAAGAACTAATCAATCAACAGAGTGGGCAAGTCTCAAGAACTAATCAATCAACAGAGCGGGCAAGTCTCAAGAACTAATCAATCAACAGAGTGGGCAAGTCTCAAGAAACTAATCAATCAACAGAGTGGGCAAGTCTCAAGAACTAAATCAACAGAGGCGGCAAGTCTCAAGAACTAATCAATCAACAGAGCGGGCAAGTCTCAAGAACTAATCAATCAACAGAGTGGGCAAGTCTCAAGAACTAATCAATCAACAGAGCGGGCAAGTCTCAAGAACTAATCAATCAACAGAGCGGGCAAGTCTCAAGAACTAATCAATCAACAGAGCGGGCAAGTCTCAAGAACTAATCAATCAACAGAGCGGGCAAGTCTCAAGAACTAATCAATCAACAGAGTGGGCAAGTCTCAAGGACTAATCAATCAACAGAGCGGGCAAGTCTCAAGCACAAATGGTTTGGAAAATGTAACCACTGACGGAAGAAGCGAAGGCAAATAGCACACGTCTGGATGACTGTGTTCAATCTGAAGGGTGAAATGAGTACTTGTAACTACAGGGTCTGTGTTCAGGATACACGGCACTCACTTTTTTTGGATATCTGGTGTGAGCAAACCAGGAGTCAAGTAAGGTTTCATTAAAAGCATTGTGAAACTGCAAGACCATCTTGGAAGCTTGTGGGAAAGAAACAGAATCATCAGTACTGGACTCTTCTAAACAGGATGATCTAACTCTGACCCCTAGGGAAGAGGGGGTGGAAGAATCAGATGAAGACTCTGCAAGAGTACTGGTCACATCACACCATGCAGTACTGGTCACATCACACCATGCAGTACTGGTCACATCACACCATGCAGTACTGGTCACAACACACCATGCAGTACTGGTCACTCACACGATGCAGTACTGGTCACAACACACCATGCATTGCTGACTGCTGCCAGACAGTACTGGTCACAACACACCATGCAGTACTGGTCACATCACACCATGCAGTACTGGTCACAACACACACCATGCATTGCTGACTGCTGCCAGACAGTACTGGTCACAACACACCATGCAGTACTGGTCACAACACACCAGACAGTACTGGTCACATCACACCATGCAGTACTGGTCACAACACACCAGACAGTACTGGTCACATCACACCATGCAGTACTGGTCACAACACACCATGCATTGCTGACTGCTGCCAGACAGTACTGGTCACAACACACCATGCAGTACTGGTCACATCACACCATGCAGTACTGGTCACATCACACCATGCAGTACTGGTCACATCACACCATGCAGTACTGGTCACAACACACCATGCAGTACTGGTCACATCACACCATGCAGTACTGGTCACATCACACCATGCAGTACTGGTCACATCACATCACACCATGCAGTACTGGTCACATCACACCATGCAGTACTGGTCACAACACACCATGCAGTACTGGCCACAACACACCATGCAGTACTGGTCACACACACCATGCATTGCTGACTGCTGCCAGACAGTACTGGTCACAACACACCATGCAGTACTGGTCACAACACACCATGCAGTACTGGTCACACATCACACCATGCAGTACTGGTCACAACACACCATGCAGTACTGGTTACATCACACCATGCAGTACTGGTCACAACACACCATGCATTGCTGACTGCTGCCAGACAGTACTGGTCACAACACACCATGCAGTACTGGTCACATCACACACATGCAGTACTGGTCACAACACACCATGCATTGCTGACTGCTGCCAGACAGTATTGGTCACAACACACCATGCATTGCTGACTGCTGCCATGCAGTACTGGTCACACACACACCATGCAGTATTGGTCACATTACACCATGTAGTACTGGTCACAACACAACACCATGCAGTACTGGTTACAACACACCATGCAGTACTGGTCACAACACACCATGCAGTACTAGTCACAACACACCATGCAGTACTGGTCACAACACACCAGACAGTACTGGTCACATCACACCATGCAGTACTGGTCACAACACACCATGCAGTACTGGTTACAACACACCATGCAGTACTGGTCACAACACACCATGCAGTACTAGTCACAACACACCATGCAGTACTGGTCACAACACACCATGCGCTGTTGACTGCTGCCAGACAGTATTGGTCACAACACACCATGCATTGCTGATTGCTGCCAGACAGTACTGGTCACATCACACCATTGCAGTACTGGTCACAACACACCATGCAGTACTGGTCACAACACACCATGCAGTACTGGTCACAACACACCATGCAGTACTGGCCACAACACACCATGCATTGCTGACTGCTGCTCTGGCCAGAGAAAATTCTGAGCTGGAGGCAACATCCTCGTAACATTTGTCGCAAAAAAAAATTGTGCTCCTCGCTTGTCAGATTCCCATTCACTGGCATCCACACCACGCATACCTTGAAATGGACAACTAGAGCGCAACCAGTCCTCCCTGCTTTCAGAATCCAGAGATTCGCCCTTCCACATCACTGACCCCCCCTTGGAGTTGCCCTTTTCTGGTAGCTCTCCCAGCCTGTGCCATGTACAGGTGCAGACTCCACCTGCTCCTCCATTACCAGGTATCCTGGGGTGGAGGGCGCAGAGGGCACCTGGCACACCTTTCAGACACCACCTGCTCCTCCATTATCAGGCATCCTGGGGTAGAGGCGCAGAGGGCACTGGGGGAGACACTGGCCTGTCTCCATTGGACCCAGGACCATAGGCTGGACGGTGAAGCACGGAGCATCGGTTGCTGACAAAATCAGCGGACCATCAAGACAGAGATGAGAGCCGAACATTGTGCACTACGCTGAATCAGTTCAACTCTTGCACAAGCTGAATGGGAGGAATGGATTAAGGCTGGTGCACTGACGCAGGTTTCACAAGAGTTGAACTCGAACACGGCTTTCCGACATGACAAGCTGGCTCTGGAAGTACAAGGAGGAGAAGAAACACACTGGTCGACTTGGTGGACACCAGGGCACTTGGTTGGGCAAAGACAAAGTGTTTTCCACCAGAGTGGTGAAGGTCAACTCAAACGACTGCTTCTGAGAATCCATGATGGAAACAAAACTTCAGGGCATGTTTCCTCACGGGGGAAAGGAGAAAACTTATTTCAATCACACAGGGTGCATTGGTGTGAACTCACTAAGGGAGTTTACTCCTGTTAGCTGGTTGGTGAAAGGGAAAAGTTAGCTCCCCATTTAAAAAAAATCTTTTTATGGAAATCCTGATGTACTGTTCCATGCCTAGAGGATATAAAGCATTTGTTTGGACAGGTAAGTATGAAGAAATACGAGTGCAGATTTCCTAGAAGGAAGGGATACCATGTGTACCCAAAGAACTTCCAGTCTTCTGATAGGTGCCACTTTCCAAAAATGTTTGAAATCATGAACAGAATCCATGCGTTTTGGTAAAAACATAATCTGTCTATGTCAAAAGGCCTTAAGGGCTTTCGAGGCAAAGAATTCCACGCAGGGTGGAGAAATAGGTAATGGGCCAATTAGCAGTACACCCTCACCTAGTGCATACAGTCAAACTGTGTCATGGTTGAAGTGGTCAGGCAATTGTCATGGGACAGATGGCACCTAAGGTCATGAAGACCCTCCCGAGTTTGAACCTTCCCGACAGCGAAAGGGAAGGAAATGTAACCACTAGGACCTGGGAGCATTGAGTAGGCGCTAAATACTCAGTCAGCTGAGGTTGCTTTGTAAACAGACCTTGAAGAGCAGGAGTTTTTGGGCTTATTCAGATGGTATTGCCGTAGGGCACTGTGTTGCGGCTTTGTCAGGCTGGTTGAATGCGCATGGACGTTGTTGTCATAGTTTTCTCTAGGATAATTACTGTGTTAAAGTGGATCCCGGCGTCGGCGGGATTTTTCGATGTCCATTTGGTGCAAAGTGGCTGTTTCCTAAGCAATTAGGTAGGGATGTGTGTAAATGCTGATGGGTGGAAGAATGTAGTTAAAGGGGAATTCAGTGTACTTGTGAACAAGGTGGTGGAGAAGCAACATGGACAAAGGCATGGCCCAAAGGGAAATCCTTTGTGTCCATCCCTTTATAAAATGAGGGAGAACAACGTGACGGAAGAGAGAGGAGGAGAAAGAACACCACGAGAGAGAAAAGAATGTAGGAGAGAGAGGAGAGAAGAGTGAGCAGGACAGAGAAGGGTTGAGAAACACGTGGTCTGGGGGACAGAAGAGACAGCAAGGTCTTAGGGTAAAAGACAAGCTGAAAAGAAAAGACTGAGTTTGAACCCAGAGGGGGTTGAAAGAGACGAAGAAGAAGATTTCTATGTCGAGTTCCCAGAGACGACCATGAAGACCCAGTCCTGAAACCTGGAGCCAGTCAACCAAGGGCGTCACCATCACCCAGTGCTGAAGAGAACTTAAAGTGACATGTTCGAGAACTGTGGTGTGGTGTGAAAGTGTGGTTGTGTGTGTGGAAACCTAGCCAGGTAAGAAGCCATTTTATTATAACCCAGGATTAGGAAGTATTGATCTCTTATGTTTTGATTAATCCATCTTGTGTACTTGGAATTTCATATGTAATTATAAGTAGCATAGAAACTGTATTTCGTGTTCTCAGTCATGTTAGGAGAGAAATGAATGTGTGGCATCCCATTCCCAAGAGAAGTGAATGTTTGGTGGATGCATAAGTGTGCATATGCGTGTACGAGTGCAGAGATAATCTTGGTGTGTTAAGCCTGACTAATAATACAGCAACTTTGTGCACTTAAACAATACCATCACAATTTCCCCCATCCTGGACAATCTATAACACCTCTGCAACTTATACAATATCAGTGGTTTTAAAACAAGACCTCATATTACTGTAAGATTTAAAACTATGGTGAACACCATGGCACTGAACACCTAAACACAAAGACGATCAGGTGAATTCGTTTAACTACAAGCAAGAATCTGTTCAAACAGATAAGGAAATGTGGAAGGCCCTCAGACAAACAAAGCCATAGTGCTGGCTCTGTAAATAAATGAAAATAAAATTAAAAATAAAACAGAATCCTGGAAATGCACCTGTATCTTGTAGATGTCAGCAAGCCTGACACTTACCCATGGAAGCAAGCTGAGGTGAAGATGGAGATCCACTTCTTACCTGCAAGGTAAACTAACGCCGAGCGGTTTAAGCAGCTTTGATGTCCATGGTCCTGTAGCCATGACAACCCTCTTGGTGCGGTATTGACATTTTGTGGTTGTCAAGGTAACCAGAGGCTGTCCTGGGCTGATGGCAGTGACGGGTTCTCCATCACGCAGCACCCCACCACACTGCTGGAACACTTTCTGCAACACACAATACCTGTCTGTTGTGTGGGAGTGTTCCCCACATGAACAAAGTATAACACAGACTTACCCCACCACACTGCTGGAACACTTTCTGCAACACAACAATATCTGTCTGTTGTGTGGGAGTGTTCCCCACATGAACATAGTATAACACAGACTTACCCCACCACACTGCTGGAACACTTTCTGCAACACAACAATATCTGTCTGTTGTGTGGGAGTGTTCCCCCACACGAACATAGTATAACACAGACTTACCCCACCACACTGCTGGAACACTTTCTGCAACAACAGTATCCTTGCTGAGTCAGCATCAGACAGGCCTTACAACCACTCTCATGTAAACCTTTACAACACTCTCATGTCAAAAACCTTTACAACCCCTCTCATGTCAAACCTTTACAACCCCTCTCATGTCAAACTTTACAACCATGTCAAACCTTTTACAACCACTCTCAGATCAAACTGTACAGCCACTGAGATGCCACACACAACAACTCTCAGATCAAACCTCTACAGCCACTGAGATGCCACAGAATGAGTGGCGTGGTAGCAGTAGCCACTGAGATGCCACAGAACGAGTGCGTGGTAGCAGTGCCACTGAGATGCCACAGAATGAGTGGCATGGTAGCAGTGCCACTGAGATGCCACAGAATGAGTGGCATGGTACTAGTGCCACTGAGATGCCACAGAGTGAGTGGTGTGGTACTAGTGCCACTGAGATGCCACAGAATGAGTGGCGTGGTACTAGTGCCACTGAGATGCCACAGAATGAGTGGCGTGGTAGTAGTGCCACTGAGATGCCACAGAATGAGTGGCGTGGTAGCAGTGCCACTGAGATGCCACAGAATGAGTGAGTGTGTGGTAGAAGTGCCACTGAGATGCCACAGAAAGGCAGGACAAAAGAAAAGACCCTGTTTGCTTTTTGGAGAGCATTCCAATCTTTGTTTAAACTACATCGATCTCCCTGTAATATCTTCCACCCTTTCCTCATCCTGAAGAGAAATTACTAAGAGGCTCCAATACACCCGACTACAAACTAGGGGCAAAAAAGGAATGTCAATGAACAATGAGGATATAGACAGCAAGAAAAAAACACATCCATTTCTTGAATACAGACAATGGCCTTCACCTGTTCACTTTCATGTCCTACCTGAAAGGCAGCCAAAGCTTTGTCGGCCCGAGAAACTCCACCCCTGGGATCCAGAAGGCCAGCCATGTGTGATGAATAGGACAGCATGGGATAGCGCTCAGCCAGCTGACTGGCTGACAGCTGCTCAAACTCCATTCCATGACGTTCCATGGCTGAGGTGGTAGAGGTCAGGAACTGACCGTTCTCAATACCAACATTAAGGACTCCACACTGCCTGAGACGGAACAGTGTGATTTAGGTTCACCTCTCTCTGCATTCACAATAATGTTAGATGAGAATAATTTAGGGCAGGAGTATGAGGGTGAAAGAGGAGGCTATTGCATGGTGCTTTATACTCCATGCGTGTGTGTGTGTGTGTGTGTGTGTGTGTGTGTGTGTGTGTGTGTGTGTGTGTGTGTGTGTGTGTGTGTGTGTGTGCATGTGTGCGTACATGCATGTGTGCGTACATGCATGCGTGCGTGTGTGCGTGTGTGTACATATACTGTGTTCATGACTGAGTAGTTTGTCAATGTAGAAGTATCAAAAAATAAAGAGATTTGAAAGACTGTACATTGGTTCAAAAATGTTACAAGCTCTTGTGTGGATTACGCATACAGATCACATAATCCATCCGTCACCTTTATTTGTTCTGATGACAATGAAAAGACATATAAATCACTTTGCCTTCTACCATGCATGCATACACATGCGCATTTTATAAACAAGCACCTGACAATTTTTACATCCACCCATCCCTCAAACCCAATCATGCACAGGCACACACACACACACACACACACACACACACACACACACACACACACACACACACACACACACTGTAAACACCTACATGTGTACACATCAGGAAAAACAAAAGATTCAACTTTTGCAATCATGGGCAGCATGTGAATAAAAAGAAAAGCAATTTCACAAAAATCAGATAAGCTCTTCTGATCTCATTCACTAGACGCTCTTGTAACTATACGAGAAAGCGACTCTCTGTAAGCGCAGGCAAACCTCCAGACACACATGCACCTTACTTGAACAGCTGGACGGCAGCCTCTCTGGCCAGTGTATGCCAGAGAGGGAAGGCCTCCAGCATCATCTGTGTGTAGAAATCCTGTTCATAGGTATAGCGAATGATGCGTGTCTGACCATGAGAGCTTCCACGACTGTGAGGCAGAGGAAAACTGGCGACATAACAGAACATTTGTTGCTGAGACAACAGTGGGAAAACTAGCTACAAACAAACAAAGCATAGGAAAATTTGCATTGCACTGTGCAGTAATTGTAACACTACAACATGAAAGTAGGTTAGTTCCCTCTCTATTGTGTGTAACAAGGCGCTTTCCTGGTGTTGATGCAGTTGGTCAGTGATTTGAAACTGGTGTTTTTTTGTGGTGTGGAGTTGATCCAAGTTTCTCATTCAGACAAGGCTGGCAATATCATGTCATATTTGCTGCTGAAAAAGGTTCTACAAACGTCTCTGACAACAACTGATGATGGAATCTGAATCTGAATTCCAGGTGCTTTATGCTCCCTGTGTGCATCACATTCAGTTTTTGTTGTTGAGGAATGCTGACCAGATGAATAAACCCATTCCTGGCCAAGCAGACAGGGCACAACAATTACCAATGCACCCAAATTTTACCTTCGTTTGAATATTGCTCCTCACATACCTCATGTTTGTATAGGTTTGTTAAAAAAATGAGTTTCCCTTATGAAAACAAGTATTTATTTATTATTATAAACTGATTCAATGACTTTTAGAACTACAAATGCTAAGGACACACACACTGATCTCATAGCAGTGAGGACAGAACGGCTCACCATTAGGTCACTGGCATTCTTCACACAATCCAACAGTCCAGGGGTTAAGGCAGGGAGTCTTCATTCAAGGGTCTTTGTGGAGAGGTGTCATTGTAGTTCTACACTGTATAAGTGCTCAGGTATCCTGACAGCAGAAACCACTACACACCACACTGACAACAATGACAGAGAACAAGTGTACATGAATACCTGTTCCAGAAGCAGAGTCTTCTGTCCAAGCTTGGCCAAGCTGTAGGCTGACGCACTGCCCTCCACACCAGCTCCGATCACAATGACATCGTACACTTCTGAAGTCATTCTTGTCCACGTCCCAAATCTGCTGACAATGCATGAATGCACGGACTACATATGGACAATTTTACAGTTCTACACACAGTGTGTGTGTGTGTGTGTGTGTGTGTGTGTGTGTGTGTGTGTGTGTGTGTGTGTGTGTGTGTGTGTGTGTGTGTGTGTGTGTGTGTGCGTGTGTGTGTGTGTGTATGTGTGTGTGTACACACATTCACACGTTTACATGTGCGCATGTATGTGTGTGCGCATTGCACGCATAAATGTGTGCACGTGTGTGTGTATATGTGTGCACACACACACACACACACACACACACACACACACACACACACACACAATTCTCATGCAATGCTCCTGCTCCTGCATTTACAAAACCCTGATATTTATTACTATCTTTGTTTATCTCTCATGTATGAACCATGCAGCCTAACCCCAGTGACTGCATGCTCACCTGTTTTCACACAATTATCAGTGTAGATTTCAGACCACCTCTGCCACTTTGTCTGAATGGGGGAGTGTCAGTCTGTGCATGTACTTGAGGGCGAGTGGTTTGTTAGGATATGAGGATTAGTGTGCATGTGTGTGCATGTACATGTGTGTGTGTGTGTGTGTGTGTGTGTGTGTGTGTGTGTGTGTGTGTGTGTGTGTGTGTGTGTGTGCGTGCGTGTGTGTGTGTGTGCTCGCAAGCATTCACGCAAATTATTCTAACAGAAAGCAGAAAGCGGGTCACAAGGTCAAAGCACAAAGTTGACAGAGAACTGAACAGTGTGACAGATTCATGTCAAACACCAGATAATGTAAAGTTCAAAACGTCAAAGTACAGCCGCCAACAAGACACAACAGCCTTCTGCACATTGAACATTTGCAGAGATTGTGACGTTGTCTCATATCACATCACACAGACAGACTCGTAAACACACACACACACACACACACACACACACACACACACACACACACACACACACACACACATACTCAATGTTGGTCATAGCCAAGCCAACCATGAGGGGCCATATCAGGACTCATCTTGTCATCAAAGTCAATTCCATTCACAGATAATTATAAAAAAAAAAAAAAAAAAACCAACCCAAACCAAAAAAAAAAAAAGCAAGTCTTCTTTAAAACAGAATTTTTTTTTCTGAAACATTCCAAAATTGCTTTAAAATTCTGTCTTCCATAAAATCTTAAATCAAATGGGGAGACACACACACACACACACACACACACACACACACACACACACACACACACACACACACACTCCATAAAATCTTAAATCAAATGGGGACACACACACACACACACACACACACACACACACACACACACACACACACACACACACACACACACACACACACACACACACACACACACACACACACACACACTCCATAAAATCTTAAATCAAATGGGGACACACACACACACACACACACACACTATATACATGGAAAAAATGCTTATTGAACTTGGCAAGCTACACGTTCATGTACAAAGGGACACAGGGTAAAGGGAAAATGCGTCATAAATGTTTCATGAACAGCTGTGACTAAGAGAGAGAGAGAGAGAGAGAGAGAGAGAGAGAGAGAGAGAGAGAGAGAAACAAATGAACGATTAACAAAATTTTTATTTTGCCAGGGTAATGAGATAAGCAAAACAAATGCTTTTTTCCACCCAACCCTGCAAAAGGAAAGAAAACAAATTAAAGATCAAATTAAAGAGAGAGAGAGAGAGAGAGAGAGAGAGAGAGAGAGAGAGAGAGAGAGAGAGGAGAAGACAGACAAACAGAGACAGAGACAGAGAAAAAAGAGGGAGATCTTTACCCCTCAAAAATGCTCCCCCAAACAATGACCCTCATCAAAATAAAATCACACCTAAAACAAGCTGTGCTCGCTTCAAATGCCCCTTACCTGCCACAGCCACATACAAGTACGAGAGTTCGAGATCCAGTCAAACTGTTCAGGTCAAGGTGATTTACCCAGCGACGAACACACACTGCTGACCCAGCATACACTTGGCTACTATCTTATCTTTGCTGCAGCAGGATGTCTCGCACTGAAAAAGTACAGTGTCCACTTTCAATCCATCCGTTGTTTTTTTTTTTTTTCCCCCAAGGGAGTGTGAAAAACATATACATGTAACAAATCTGTTGTAAACTGGCTGGGATTTCATGGGAGATTCTTCAGCTGTACCTCTCACTTTTGTAGAGTCTCATTTCAAACCTGTTGAGTGGGACACAGTTCATACAAATAGGATTTTTTTTTTTTCCTTTTTTTTTATGTTCTAAAAAAAAAATCAAATGAAAAAACTATTTTTGTAACTGAAAAAGCTGCCCTGTGCAGTGTGTGTGTGTGTGTGTGTGTGTGTGTGTGTGTGTGTGTGTGTGTGTGTGTGTGTGTGTGTGTGTGTGTGTGTGTGTGTGTGTGCGCGCGCATTTGCATGTGTGCATGTGAATGAGCATGTGTGTCTGTATGTATGCGAGTATGCATATCTACATAATTATGTCTGTGTGCATGTGAATGTAAATCAGTGTTAGTTTGTGTGTGTGCATGCATGCCAGTAAATATGAGCATGCACTTGTTTGTGTGCATCAATTTGCATGTATGTGCATCACTGCATATGCATCTGCATGTGTGTGTGTGCATGTCAGTGTGCATGTGCTTGTGTGTGTGTGTGTGTGTGTGTGTGTGTGTGTGTGTGTGTGTGTGTGTGTGTGTGTGTGTGTGTGTTGTATGTGTATGTATGTATGTATGTGTGTGCATGTATGTTGAGCGTGTTTGTGACTTTTCCAGGATATATAACTGTCAGAGCTCAATCAAGTAAAAATCATCTGTTTATGTCTTTGAACTGACATTTTTGTTACTGAAGAATTTATGGACATGTTTTATGTTATTTAATATCAGCATAACAATAAACTGGTTTCCATCAGTCAATAAATGTGTGTTTGTGTGCGCACGAGCGCGTGCGTGTGTGTTTCTGTCAGTCTGTCTGTGTTGGTGTGTACGTTGTGTGTGTGTATGCGTGCATGTGTGCGTGTGCGTGCGCGCGCGCGCGCGTGCGTGTGTGTGTGTGTGTGTGTATGTGTGTGTGTGTGTGTGAGAGAGAGAGAAAGACTGGTTTCGGGGTGGTAAGGGCAGTCAGTCAGATGACTCACAGTGATGCTGATGTCAAAATTCTGGATGAAAAGTATTCAGACATAGAAGTCTCTCAGCATGGCATCCTAGTTTTCTTTAACCCTTTCAGTCCTGGTGTAGTGACTGGCTGTATTAATTCTGTAATCTTCCCAGCCTTGCACGATATGGCTGTCCAGTCAGAAAATTGGGGCTGATCTACTCAAACTGTCATTGCTCTTGATCGGCATTTATTATTGGCAAACAGCTACATACTCGTGTATTTTTTTAATATCAAATTTTCATAGTGTCTGAATTACCTGGCAATACATGGTTCCTTGCTAATTAGGGGTCAAAGAAATCCCTCATTGCATCATCACTTCTTCTTACTCCAGCAGGTTGTATAATTACATTTGTGATAAAGTGCAAATGAAATATTTGACTGTGTCGTAATCTATTTTTTCTGCAACTATGTAAATTTACATCACTTTTTATTAGTACATTTGAAGTTATTTGCAAATATTGTGCAAGTAATTCAAACTTTGCTGAATAAAAGTAGCACAAGATACAAGAAGAAACACCTGTGCTTACTGTTTGTGTTCTGAATTGGGGATAAATATGCTAGACTTGAACCAAGATTGACACCTGATCTCTGATCGGGTGCAGGCAGCCATACAACCCCCACTTGCCAGTGTCCTGCCTTACTGGTGCAGAGATCACACCAGTTCTTACTCTTCTCTCTTAAACAGGTGCCTGTCCATCATCAACTTCCCTAAGGCCTAGCCCTGCTACATGCTGTCTTCAAGAATGGTGATTGTGAGCAAGCACCCAACCATTGCCCCATATCCCTTCTTTTCATCTGTGGGAAGATGCTGGATCATCAGCAGAGACTGCACACTTTGATAAACATCAAATCTTCACCAACCATCAACAATGCTTTCAGGAATGACAAATTATTTGAAACACAGCTGATCCTGGCCATCAACAATCTTGCCAGAGAGCTTGGCTGAGGCAGCAAACTACCACCACATCTCAACTTTGCCAAAGACTTTGTGGAGCTTCCCCCTGAAATGATCTCACTTTGAGGTCTGTGAGTAAGTGAATAAGAAGTTTCCTCCAGAATAGGGTCCAAGACGTTGTGCCCAGGGTCTTTGTTCACAGTTTGGCTACTTTATATCTGGGGCATCACAAGGCTCTCTTCTTGGCCTATGTCAGTGACTCTACAAGAACACATCAAAGCTCAGGTCCGCCTGTTTGCTGATAATACCACCCCTCTACCAATACATCAGCAGCGTTTCCAACTCACTCACCTTCCAAGAAACAAACCATAGGAGTGGGAATCTACATCGTTAATGAGCTTCTCTGTTGATAAATGCCACATTCTCACCACCTTAAAGGAAACCAGCCATTAACAACTTTATCTTTTTCCAGAGTTACTAGCACTAAGTATATGAAAACCGAATTGTCTGAATTATACTGGTGTTCTCACATCCATACTACAAATGTGAAGGCAAACAAGATCTCAGCCTTCCTCAAAAGAAATAAACATTGATGCTCTACCTGACTTCATAACAACTGCTACAAGGGTCTTGTTCTACTAGTTATTGAACATGCCAACACAGTCTGGGACCCCCGCCTGCAATACCTCATCAACAGTGGAATTTGTCCCGAGACATGTTGCCAGGGGCACCACACAGGACACCACCATAAGCACCTCTGAGGTCATCTCCAGACTCAAACCTGAGCCTGTCCTTGGGCTGCAGGACAACAGCAAAGACCATGCTGATGTACAAGATCTGGAACAGCTTTGTCAGCCTGCTACCCTGGATGTACACTGCAGCCTAACCTTTGCTTTATCCAGAGGACAGCCTGAGAAGCTGCTTATCCCACATTCCTATTCCAAAACCTTTATACATTCATTCTTCCCCTCTGCCATTTTGGAAATGGAATGTCTTCACTCCCTAGCCTTCTGCTGACTGTCACACACGCCTATTCCAACATCTGCAGACATTTATTCTTCCCTTTTGCCATCTTTGTTCACACATGGAATGTCTGAACTCCGTAGCCTTCTTTGCTGACTACCAGCATCCATCTGATTTTTTTTTCCCCAGTCAACTCTCCAGCTTCATGTGGAGTAACTACCCAGCCCAAGCTGATTAGACGTCACAAATGAGATTTAGCAGAATGCGTTGATTCATGGTCATAGTGTGTGTGTTTGTGTGTGTGTGTGTGTGTGTGTGTGAGAGAGAGAGAGAGAGAGAGAGAGAGAGAGAGAGAGAGAGAGAGAGATTTAATAAATATATATAAACTAACAATGCTGTGCCGTTGCACGAAGATCACTGAATGAGGATCAAAACATGTGATGGGCACGTTTAACGTTACGTACTTGACTGAATGTTGATGGTCGAAAATAAAAACTGGGCTTGACCAATAAACGAGTACACTAAGGGGTGTCGGAGCATTTAAAGCCGCGAGGCTGTGATGAAATAAATCATCGCCCCTAAACCTTGTTAAAGAGCGAGCAAAATTGTCTGTCACGTGTTCTTTCTTGCTTTATGTCTGCGGATTCTCCAAACTGAATTGAGAAAGTATGTCATATCCATAACAACACGCAAAGTCAGCTTGTATTCACTTTCTAGCTCAGATTGCTGCACCCTTTGAGGTTGCAACTCTGTTATTCCACCAAGCGCCATTGTACTGTCGGACAGTGACCTCCCTTGTTTGGACCCCGTCCAAAAAAAGAAAGAAAAAAAAAAAAAAAGAAAAGGAAAAAAGACGGAAAACGCTTCAGTCTGCTAAGCTTACTTCGGCAGTTTGTTTTGCCACGGTTGACGTGCCACGTACTTTGAACAGTTTGTTTTCCACTGAGACGGTTGAAGAAAATGTCAGAAGATGACTTTAAATCCTGTCTCGAAGACTGGGATGATCTGGAAAAAGAATATCTTCAATTGGAGGTTTGTTTATTATTTGTTTAATGATCGTTTTTTTGTTTCACTGATCGTGATGTTCTCAGTTGATAATAACCATTGTTAGTCTCTGGTCAGCATCTAAACTAACGTTGCTATTATCGTGATAGCTAGACTTTTTTTTGTGTGGAAAAGGTCAGACAATCTCTCAGTTGGTCAGTGTGAATAACAGCTGGTCCATAATTTGATTTGTTGCAGAGCACCGTGTGTAGCTCGAGTAAAAGAATTGTACCGTATCGTCGATTATGATACCATTAGAGTATTGCCCATGCATTTGTTTGAAGTGCCATTTGCTCAAATTATTGATTTAAAATGAATAGTATACGCAAGATGGTATCCATCATTTGATTTATAATATATAATTCTGGATCTGGCTGCATACGTCGCTGAACCAACTTGTTTATATTGCGACGGCATTGTGTGTATAAAGATGTTTTTTCTTTTTTTCTTTCTTTTTTTTTTTTTCAAGTTGTTGAGTTGTGGAACTGAATGTGAAAAAGGTTTATCATCTTGGTGCTACTCTACAGCAGTGCACCAAAGTATGCTACAGCAGGCATCATAAAAAGCTCATTTTTGTACATTATGTAGACTAAAGACATTTCAATATTCACATTTACCTCCATAAGAGAAGATAATAACTGATGGAAAGAACCACAGTGAAAGATCCTGAAACCTTTTTTTTTTTTTTTTTTTTAATCAGATCTCCTTTGGGGTTGAAAATATGTGTAGCTGATGTTTTCCCAAATTGAACTTATAAAATGTAAATCTCTAGTTTGAGCTTGATCAAATCTAAAGAAATGGGAACATGATTTGTAAGTGAAGATTCTTCTTAAAAAGATGTTTTCAGGTATATTCATATTTGATGATAAGTGTCTCCTTTTTAAACCTCAGATGTGAATAGCTGACATTATTGACAGGTTTCAGTATTTCAGGATTCTGCTGTCTTGTGCAGTCTCAACTCTTTTGAAAAAGAGACTAGTGCCAGCACAGTGTAAAACATGCTGATGTCTGATGCCTAACCAGTCAGCACACATAAGGCCAGTTTAGTAAATATGAGTCGGTTCATATCGTGTCCTATTACTTTTGTTATCCCATCAAGTTGCTATTATGGGGATTCAAATAATCAGGAATCATCAGGATCCACAGTTTCTGAATCTGATTCTGATCATGTAAGTTGTTTGATATAATGAATGAATGATCATGTAAGTTGGCTGATATAATTTATGATCATGTAAGCTGTCTGATATAATTAATGATCATGTAAGTTGTCTGATATAATTAATGATCATGTAAGTTGTTTGATATAATTGATGATCATGTAAGTTTGTCTGATATAATTAATGATCATGTAGTCGTCGTTTGATATAATTAATGATCATGTAAGTTGTTTGATATAATTAACAATAATGGAAGTTGTTTGATATAATTAATGATCATGTAAGTTGTTTGATATCATTAATGACCATGTAAGTTGTTTGATATAATTGATGATTTCATGATTCAACGGGTGAAAGTGTAAAGCATTGATGATGGACAATAATCGGTATCACGCTAAGCACTGCAAAGGTCAACATATATGAAAGATCATTCAGGTTTTAGATGAACAGTACCATACTCCAGGTGATGCCAGACTGTAGTAGTCTGTGGAAGGAAGACAGACGTTATTGAATAATGTTGCGCCTGGACATTGTAACTGTGGTCTTTATATTGTCCAGTGGATAGATTGCAGTGATGTTGCATAAAGTCTGGTGTGGCAAATCTGGTGTGAATGAGTCACCCACATCTCATGGGCATCAGAAACTGATCAGGAGGGATAATTTGTGTCAGCCCCTCATCTACCTGTTTAACGTTCAGCTTTAACTATTTAGAGACTCTTGGAATGTAGTGAGGACAACAATTCAGGAGGCCTGTCATGAACTAAGGAGTTGAAGACCAGTAGTCTTTATGAGTGAAGCAGACTACAGCTTTAACAGTGAGTGAAGTAGACTACAGCTTTAGCAGTGCTTAATGAGTGGGCTGCTGCTTGTCGACATTAAGCATGTGACACTAGTCCCAGATGATTGCTCCAGATTCAAGTGGAGGTTGAACTGAGTCCAGGAAATCAGTGTATTTTCAGGTAACAAGGCAGCCTCTGGGATTATGGTGAAGAAAAATCCTAAGGTAAAGGTGGCTATTTTGAGACTGCATTGATGGTATTGGACCAGTTCAGGTTTTCTGAGCTTGGATTCCAAGGAAGAGGCTGATGAAGACTGACATTAGCATGATGTGATATAAGGAGGGCGGAGGCAGGGTAAGTGCCAGGCTCACATTGTCAGTTAGTATTCATTTGGAGGTGCGCCCTAGGCCATTGACACATTAGATTTTTAAGAATCAATGAAGTAAATTGGAAGCTGTGAGGCTGTGGGTATGCTGAAAATTTTCACGCAGTCAAATTTCATTCTATGGTCTTTTAAAAACTGGTTTCCTTTCACCTTTTTTTTAAAAAACTAAAAGCAAGTAACTCTATCTTGGTTCAATGCGTAAACATTTCTTGTGACAGTTTTCACCCCAACCACATCCAGTTTAAGCCAGCCACTGTTGACACTACACATGGGTGTATTTGAGTGACACCACAGTCTGGGATTTCAGCCAGTCACTGTCAACACTGCACATAGTGTATTTGAGTGACACCACAGTCCATTGAGCTAGTCACTGTCAACACTGCACATAGTGTATTTGAGTGACACCACAGTCCATTGAGCTAGTCACTGTCAACACTGCACATAGTGTATTTGAATGACACCATAGTCCATTCAGCTAGTCACTGTCAACACTGCACATAGTGCATTTCAGTAGTGTATTTGCTAGTGACACCACTGTCCAGTGTTTTGACACCAGTCCATTGAGCTAGTCACTGTCAACACTGCACATAGTGTATTTGAGTGACACCACAGTCCATTGAGCTAGTCACTGTCAACACTGCACATGTATTGAATGACACCAGTTCATTGAGCTAGTCACTGTCAACACTGCACATAGTGAATTTGAATGACTAGTCCATTCAGTGGTCACTGTCAACACTGCACATAGTGTATTTCAGTGATACCAGTCACTAGTCACTGTCAACACTGTAGTGTATTTGAATGACAACAGTCCATTGAGCTAGTCACTGTCATTTGTATTTGAATGACACCACAGTCCATTGAGCTAGTCACTGTCAACACTGCACAGTAGTATTTGAATGACACCACAGTCCATTGAGCTAGTCACTGTCAACACTGCACAGTGTATTTGAATGACACCAGTTCATTGAGCTAGTCACTGTCATGCTAGTGAATTTGAGTGACACTCTTGTTTCAAGTCACTGCACACTGTAGTGATTTGAATGACACCACAGTCTTGGATTTCAGCCAGTCACTGTCAACACTGCACACAGTGTATTTGAATGACACCAGTCCTGAAAATTTCCTTTAACAGAAATTGCAAAATAAGGAAACATGCCCTCCCTCCACCTACAGCACCATCTCCTCTTCACCCCCCCCTCTCCCCCCCTTCCAATCTCCAACCATTCTAAAGAAAAAGTGAACTATATTGAGGGTAAGTCTGACATCCAAATATATGAAATTGAAAACATTGATTTTCAGCCTGCTGTGAAGTCAGGTTGAGTGAGCCAGATGGTGGGGTGGCCAGACGGCTTCAAACAAGCTAACAGTGATAGCGGCAAAGAGCCAGGGATCATGCCAGCAGACACATAGAAGAGCTGCTAAACTAGTACATACCTGCTATTTGAAACTATACATTTCTTCCTTTTTTGAAAATCCTGTTTTGATTTTTTAAAATAATCAATTATTGCTATTGTTTGAGGCATTTGTTGAACATTCAAACTCACACTTCTCACACTGTTCAATGAACCCTTTACAACAGATAATGGCTCATTGATTTTTCAGTTTTTTACTGGAACACATACCTCATCAATCTGTCTACAGCGCCAGGTTCTGCAGCAGGGCATTATAGTCATTGTCAGCGAGGCTGCTGATCTCCCTGTCAGTGAGGCAGTCATCATCATCAGGACTCACTTAGGAACTGACTGGTCCTGGAGGTCAGTGATGTGGCAGTCATCATCCGAAGGACTCGCTTAGGAATTGACTGGTCCTGGAGGTCAGTGATGTGGCAATCATCATCATCAGGACTCACTTAGGAATTGACTGGTCCTGGAGGTCAGTGATGTGGCAGTCATCATCATCAGGACTCACTTAGGAATTGACTGGTCCTGGAGGTCAGTGATGTGGCAGTCATCATCATCAGGACTCACTTAGGAATTGACTGGTCCTGGAGGTCAGTGATGTGGCAATCATCATCATCAGGACTCACTTAGGAATTGACTGGTCCTGGAGGTCAGTGATGAGGCAGTCATCATCATCAGGACTCACTTAGGAATTGACTGGTCCTGGAGGTCAGTGATGTGGCAGTCATCATCAGGACTCACTTAGGAATTGACTGGTCTGGAGGTCAGTGATGAGGCAGTCATCATCAGACTCACATAGGAATTGACTGGTCCTGGAGGTCAGTGATGAGGCAGTCATCATCAGGACTCACTTAGGAATTGACTGGTTCTGGAGGTCAGTGATGTGGCAATCATCATCAAGAGGACTCACCTGGGAATTGACTTGTCCTGGAGGTCAGTGATGTGGCAGTCATCATCAGAAGGACTCACCTGGGAATTGACTTGTCCTGGAGGTCAGTGATGTGGCAGAGAAGAAATAGTGAAGCTGGGCCTCACTCCAGAGTCGATGGACGTGGAGGGGATGTAGTTCCCTGTTCAGGACTGTGTTCTGAAAGGAAGCAGCTAAGCCAGGAATGGACAAAGCCAGTCATACCATAGTGGTCAAGTTTATGGAGGAGAGTTTTGTGGGGCATGGTTTCGAAGGCCTTCGAAAGCCCAAGACAGCCACATATGTTGGCTTCCCTTTGTTGAAGGATATCAGTGGTTGCAGTCAGTATTTTGGTGTTGATGAAGTAGCCTGATATGAAACCATGGTTAAGCTTTGTGACTGCCAATGTGAGGTTCATGGGACTTTAAAGATGTGGTGACATATACTGTGTTCCAGCAGCTTATAGGATGAAGAGGTTACAGAAATGGAGCAAGTTTCCTCAACAGCGATGGTCACCATTCTTAGGAGTGCAGATGACTGTCTCCATGCTAGTGTCATGGAAAGCATCCAGTATTAAGGGAAAACTGGAAGATGAGAGTAAAGTTGGGGGCAGTTGAGTCAGCTTGGGTTTGGGGATGACATTAAGAATGTTGTTGGGCTGGTAGCTTTACTGGGCTTGAAAGTTGTGCTGCAGCTTTGCCACACCAGGAACTTTAAAAGAGATGGGCTCAATGTTCATGAGTGGAGGTTTTAGGTTTTGAAGGTGGCTTTTGCAAGTATGGGCTTAACTGGTTCAGGAGATGGAAACAGCTTTGTACTGGATGTTACCAATCAGCTTGAAGTTCTTCTTGGGTGGCACACCAAATCATTCTCGTTGAGACCTTCTGTGATGATGCTGTTGAAATATCACCACACTGTGCACCTGAGGCCACTGTCGTCAGTGATGTACAATAGGGTACAGGTGTTATGATCAGTCCACTTCTTCATGACTGTCCATTGAGTTCTTTTGGTCTACTTTTGGGATGTCTACCCCACTATACCCCACTGTGTCCAGGAGAATGATCTTGATTAAGGTTTGGGGTAATCATGACAAAATGCATGCATGCCCTATTGTCAGAATCAATTTCTTGCTCTTACAATATACATACCAAACACATTTACTTTATATGGAATTTGAAATTTTGCAGTTGCATTGCCAGTTTGCTGCTGAATCACATTCTCAGTCAAAAATTAATGCTGCTGCAAGATATTTGTGGCAAATTTTTTTCACTGTCAAGGAAATAGAACTCAATGGGTTTGCTCTCCTTGCTTCATTATCGTTGTGGTGTGTGTGCATTGCAGGAAGACCACAAAAATTACACCAAGCTGTTGGAGCAAATGACATCTTGTCAGAAAAAAATGTGTTGCTGACATTGCTCACCATCGCTACCGTATTCGTCGCATCATGGAGACACTGAAAAGGTCAGATTCATGCATGCGTGTGTCACTTTGTGTGTGTGTGTGTGTGTGTGTGTGTGTGTGTGTGTGTGTGTGTGTGTGTGTGTGTGTGCGTGATTTAGGCAGATGTTTCTTCAAGAATTCATGGGTATAAACATTTTTGGGAGCAGAAGTGTGTTGATACTTTAATGATAATAAAGCAACAATATTTTTATTGTCAGTTTGAGTATGTTGCTTTTAATTCTTTTTAATATTATTTTTTTCATTCACAGAAAACTTTGTATGTGCACTTCAAGCACTGTTAAAATGATAGTGCAATCAAAATAATAAAAGGAACTTAAACAATAGAAACACAGAAGAGCAGATTGTTGAAAAGTGCCACAGGTGTGCATGCAATACAAGGCTGGAAAAGGCATGTTTCATAAAGAGTTTGGATGAAGTATGATCGTGGAATGTGTCTGTATTCCATGTTCTTGCACAGGGTGGGGGGGACACTGACGGAGGAACAATCTCAACAGAAGGCAGAGCTGCTGGAGAAGGTGAAGGAGCGCAAGGACAACTTTCGTGAAATGGAGGAAAATCTGCCTCACAAGAATGGGTATTTGCCCTAATTATTAGGGTTTTGTTAGTTTTGTGTGGCATTGCCATTTTTTTTTTTGTTCATTACCAAGGCCACATCATAAGGACAGAAGCACTGACAGTGAACAGCCAGCTAGGTTTCCCTTTCACGAACGTGTGTAGGCAAGACAGAAATCTGCTTGCTGGCTTTGATTTTGCCTGCAGATGAGGCATTACACTTTCTTTTTTTTTTTTTTTTTTTTTGTGCAGTCCCAACTTTGTGTGACTTTTTAGTGGCATTGCACCCATGTCACTCTTTCCTATTCTCTTGTCCACAGTCACAACTGGCCTGGTCTGCCACAGCCACATGGAACAGTGAGTATGAAGTCATCATGAGGCAATCCACCCAAAGAGACACTGTACTGTTGCCAAGTCAGTTCGGTGGTGTTCAGTGGCACCTGTTCTGATCAAACATATGCAGGACACCACCTAGTAAGGTTCCTACTGAGGACAATAATTGCTTAGTAATGGAGCCGGATGAGTGAACTCGCACTTTGGAAGGCAACACTGTGTCTGTCCAGTGACAGTTCCCATGAATTTTGGATACCAGTCACCCAGACAAAACAAAACCCAGGGCATCGATGTGGAAAGCCCATTGAAACTGAGGTCATCCTGGGTGAAGAACATGAAGGACCACAGGATTTCACTTTTTTTTTTTTTTTTTTTTTTTTGATGCTGATGGATGAGATGATGATAAGGAAAACAATGCTACAGATTTCGATTCTGGTCTGAGATTAAATTAGAGGGCTGTACTCTACACTTGATTCATTTTTGTCTGAGAGATACAGACACCTGCGGAGCTGGTCAGGAAATTTGAGCACCACTCTCAGAGACGCATCCATTAAGTGGATGACACTTGACTGTGTGGTCTCTCTGGCTTCCAGGTTAAGTCCAGAGCAAACTGACTGACTTCAGGGTAGGAGCTAGTTAGGGCAGAAAAATCCCACAAAGACATGGCTCTGATGGGAATCAAACTCCACAACCTCCTGGCCAAGAGTCTTTGATGCTAGTCACTTGACCATGGCAGCTGATTCCATCAGGAAACTAGTGTGGCTGTCTCACAGTGTCAGCCACTGGAGAAAACTGACAGCTGTGATTCTTTCTACACACTCTTCTGTCAGCAAATTCTTGGTACTTCTTATTATAGCGCATATTCAAAATACATGCCCAGCACATTGTTACTGAGGATGCCATTTTTGAAAGTTTGTATATCAGAGAGAACTAAACGGTTAAAGCATTACATGCTTACGGACATAGGGCTTGTGAACTATCTGATGTTCATTGAGTTGGGGGGCGTGGCAAGATGGAAGGTAGAGCCCATACCTCTTCTTTTGCACCTTAACTGTCTCTGACCCTGGTCACATACCCATTTTCTGCTGGGTGGACACAGAGGATGTCTGACCCATAATCCCCATTGACTGCTGACTGGTGGACACAGAGGATGTCTGACCCTAATCATGTACCCATTGACTGCTGAGTGGACACAGAGGATGTTGACCCTAATCATGTACCCATTGACTGCTGAGTGGACACAGAGGATGTCTGACCCTAATCATGTACCCCATTGACTGCTGAGTGTGACACAGAGGATGTCTGACCCTAATCATGTATCCATTGACTGCTGGGTGGACACAGAGGATGTCTGACCCTAATCATGTACCCATTGACTGCTGAGTGGACACAGAGGATGTCTGACCCTAATCATGTACCCATTGACTGCTGGGTGGACACAGAGGATGTCTGACCCTAATCATGTACCATGACTGCTGAGTGGACACAGAGGATGTCTGACCCAAATCATGTACCCATTGACTGCTGAGTGGACACAGAGGATGTCTGACCCTAATCATGTACCCATTGACTGCTGAGTGGACACAGAGGATGTCTGACCCTAATTATGTACCCATTGACTGCTGGGTGGACACAGAGGATGTCTGACCCTAATTATGTACCCATTGACTGCTGGGTGGACACAGAGGATGTCTGACCCTAATCATGTACCCATTGACTGCTGAGTGGACACAGAGGATGTCTGACCCTAATCATGTATCCATTGACTGCTGAGAGTGGACACAGAGGATGTCTGACCCTAATCATGTACCCATTGACTGCTGAGTGGACACAGAGGATGTCTGACCCTAATCATGTATCCATTGACTGCTGGGTGGAGTACTGGACACAGAGGATGTCTGACCTTAATCACGTACCCATTGACTGCTGGATGGGCACAGAGGATGTCTGACCCTAATCACGTACCCATTTTGTGCTGGGTGGACACAGAGGATTTCAAGCTTAAAAAATCTGACTTCATTAGTGATTTGGACACATGGCCATCACCTCCACATACAAATGCTTTGACCATTTGACCATGGGCCTTTTTAGGAGTAAGTTTTCACTTTTAAGATGAGTTATACATACAGGAATAGCATGACCCTGTGGCTGGGACCACTTCATCACACCACAGAGGGCTAACGAGCGCAGCTTCTAACCCAGGTCCTTTTCGGACTGTTCTGCCTGTACCTTGGTGCCAACGTCAGTCAGGTGCAACAATACAGCCTTCAAGATTTCAGCCACCAGAACACTACTATTCAGACCCT
>JADBJO010005014.1:72500-127500 GCA_016801955.1 Conus betulinus | reverse complement strand
TGAAAGAAATTGCAAGTCTCTAAAGAATAGTTGAATGCCTTCTGCCTTGCCCCGCTTGTCACTGGAAACTGCAGGCTGTTACGAAATGCTGTCAAAAATGTGTCGTTTGCTCTAACCATCTTTTAGAAACTGAACGCTTCTCAAGTTCCAGAACTGAAGAGATTTTTTTTTACCATCCGAGAGAGTTTGGATTGTGAAAGCAAAAATGTGATCGGTCTTTGTTTTGCAACAAATGTCAACACACGCAGTATGTTGGGCGAAACCCAAAAATTCTTTAAAAAACCAGATTTTATCTTTGCAGGTCTAATATAAGAAAAACAGGGGAACGCTTGTAGCTCAACATTGAACTCTCCTGGCCATTCCCTTTCCAGTCTCAAATGTGTTTGTTGTCGAAAGGGTGCGCAGTGAAAATCTTCATTCTAGATTCAAAAGAGAAAGCTTTTGGATAACTAAATTAAAAACTCTCTCACCTCTGGGTTTAGTCAAGGTAACGAGTACTGGCCTTTCTGCAAGGGGTTGATCTTTTCCACTCTTCCTCCCCGCGCCCCCACCCCCTCCCAAACATTTCCCTAAATGGTGTACTGGTTGGTTTTTATGTTTGTTTGTATTGTTGTATCCACTTGGACTGTTTTTATATTTTTTTCCCCCCTTTTACCCTGTATGGTGTGGTTTTATGTCTTCTTGCACTGTTTTACTCCATACAGATTGGTTTTATTTCCTCCCCCCCCCCCCCCCCCCCCCCCGTTTTGATGTGTTACCTTTAAGTACCTGTAACTGTTTTACCCAGAATGAATTGGTGTCATATCTTGTTTATCTTTCATTCCAGTTATTACAGATTTTAATGTTATCCACCTTTTAGGATTTTGTAACTGCCTTAATTTATGCAACTGAAATTGTGCTCCATGATTGATGTACAGGACCATCTGCCTTCCCACTTCCGCCAAACCCTTCCCTCCCCGGGACCTTCTCCTCCCCCACCCCCCATTTTTTTCTTTAGATGTACAGTTGTTTATTTAATCTTTTTACATTCTAATGACTCGTCTAATTCTCTGGGGTTACAGGAAGTTTTTACTCACCTGTCTTAGTAAGAGGTGATTTATACCTGCACAGACAGGTGTATATGTAGAACCTGCTCACGTGTACGGCAGACATATGCGCATGCATTAGTCACTGGTAGGAATAATGTTCATATTATTCCTACTCATATAGATTTGTGTGCCTGTGTGTGTATTCACGTGTATGCAGATGTGTAAGCATGGGAATGTGTGTGTGTGTGTGTGCATTTGTGTGTGTGAGAGTTGCTTTTGGATTGCTGTCTTTCAGTTGCTGTGCGTATACATGTCTTGCATGCCTTCCCACTTTTGCGACTACATGGTGTTTGAAGGAGCGTGCATCAACATGTTTTATTTTTATTTTTACCCGCTGAGGAAGCTCGTGCCCCAGGAATGTTAAACACGGAGCAGAGAATAAAATGGGGAACTGTCTCTTCACGTTGAGCGTTGATGAAGTTGGGAGAGGTGGACAAGGCACATGGAGAATGGGTTGGAAAACGGAGGAGGAGGGAGAGATTGGGGTGGTTGAGGGTGTTGAGGGAGGATGTTGTAGGGAGGGTGTTGCGGGGGGGGGGGGGGGGGGGGGGTGTGTGTATGGGGGATTAGGGGCAAGTGCTTATTGTGATTTGATGGGTGTGTGGGAGTTAGGGAGGTGGGTGTGTGGGGGGGGGCGGGGGGTAAGGAAGTGAGAATTTCTGTGAATTGTTTTCATTAGTTGATGACTGGATACCTGGCTCCATTCTTGTCATTAAAGTCCCCAGAGGAAGACCTGTACAGCCAAAATATTTGGAATATTTATATGAGTCTGTTGTTTTTTATCTTCATTTTATGTGTACACATATATATATACATATACATACATACATATATACATACATACATACACATACATACATACATACATACATACATACATACATATGCCAGCATGTTAAGTGCATGTATATGCACTCTGTTTTAGTGTTTATGCACATGTCTTTGTAAAAAGAGTCAGTGATTATATTATGTGCGTACACATATACTTGTGTATATGTACATAATCACAGTGTCCATGCAATGTACATTATGTGCGTACAGATGCACTTGTGTATGTACATTATCACAGTGTGCATGCCATATACATTATGTGCATACAGATATACTTGTGTATATGTACATTATCACAGTGTCCATGCCATATATATTATGTGCGTACAGATAGATTTTTATACATTCCCATTATCACAGTGTCCATACCATATACATTATGTGCGTACAGATATACTTGTGTATATGTACATTATCACAGTGTGCATGCCATATACATTATGTGCATACAGATATACTTGTGTATATGTACATTATCACAGTGTCCATGCCATATATATTATGTGCGTACAGATAGATTTTTATACACATTCCCATTATCACAGTGTCCATACCATATACATTATGTGCGTACAGATATACTTGTGCACATGTACATTATCACAGTGTCCATGCCATATATATTATGTGCATACAGATATGTTTGTGTATATGCCCATTATCACAGTGTCCATGTCATATACATTATGTGCATACAGAATTACTTGTGTATATGCCCATTATCACAGTTCCATACCATATACATTATGTGCATACAGAATTACTTGTGTATATGCCCATTATCACAGTATCCATACCATATACATTATGTGCATACAGATACACTTGTGTATATGTACATTATCACGGTGTCCATACCATAAATATTATGTGTGTACAGATATACTTGTGTATATATACATTATCATGGTGTCCATACCATACATATTATGTGCATACAGATATACTTGTGTATATGCACATTATCACGGTGTCCATACCATATATATTATGTGCATACAGATATACTTGTGTATATGCACATTATCACGGTGTCCATACCATATATATTATGTGCATACAGATATACTTGTGTATATGCACATTATCACGGTATCCATACCATATATATTATGTGCATACAGATATATTTGTGTATATGCACATTATCATGGTATCCATACCATATATATTATGTGCATACAGATATATTTGTGAATATGCACATTATCACTGTGTCCATGCCAAGCTGATTGCCATGGCTGTGTGTTGCAGATTTCGCTACAAGCAGGAGTACGAGAAGTTCAAGCTGACAGTGAGCTATGTCATCATGTTCCTGGCTCTGTTCACCTATTTCATCTACTTTTACAGGTGACGCTGCTTTGTGCTTAACACTGCCTTTCAAGGTGGTGCAATGTTGTGTGTGTATTCAGTTGTATTGCAATGGCTTTGTGTTAGGTTGTGTCAAGTTCTCATGACAAGTGACTGATGTCCCTGTGTGAAGTACAGAGTATTGAGCCCTGGGAGAGTGTGTTTCCACCATGTGGGTCAGCCCACTCCCTGTGTGAAGTATAGAGTGTTGACCCCAGGGAGAGTGTGTTTCCACCATGTGGGTCAGCCCACTCCCTGTGTGAAGTACAGAGTGTTGAGCCCTGGGAGAGTGTGTTTCCACCATGTGGGTCAGCCCACTCCCTGTGTGAAGTACAGAGTGTTGAGCCCTGGGAGAGTGTGTTTCCACCATGTGGGTCAGCCCACTCCCTGTGTGAAGTATAGAGTGTTGAGCCCTGGGAGAGTGTGTTTCCACCATGTGGGTCAGCCCACTCCCTGTGTGAAGTACAGAGTGTTGAGCCCTGGGAGAGTGTGTTTCCACCATGTGGGTCAGCCCACTTGTCCTTTTGTTCTTTCTGTCTTTGTACGATCTTCTTTGTCTGTCTCAGTGGATTTATCTACAGGTGTATTCCATGATGACTCTTTTCTGTGGGCTCTTTTTCCTGGCTTTTTGTTCAGAGTAAGTAGATTACAGCTGCAAGCACACATTGTTACTGCTGAAGGACAGGCTGGAATCTACAAGGCAGGTGAACTGTCAAACAAATCTTTGACTTGCGTACCTTTAGTAAAAAAAAACCCACCTCAAACTCCAGAGGGAGTTCTGCCACATCTCTCTTCATAGACTTCAAGAAGTTCTGTAAAAGCTGGCGTGAGGTACTGTGAGCCACAGTGGAAAAATTTAACACGGGGGGAATTGTTAATCATCAACACCATGCAGCAGCTGTACTCCAAAGCAGCTAGAGCAGGATTACATGAGATGCTACTAGGGATTGGTTTCATGCGTCAGTTGAAGTTTATCAGGCCTGCCTTCTGTGTCCCATACCTTCCAACATATATTCCATCAACACATCATAACTGATGCACTTCCAACATGTTCCATCACACACATCATAACTGACGCACCTTCCAACATATTCCATCAACACATCATAACTGACGCACCTTCCAACATATTCCAACACATCATAACTGACGCACCTTCCAACATGTTCCATCGACACATCATAACTGATGCACCTTCCAACATATTCCATCGACACATCATAACTGATGCACCTTCCAAATTATTCCATCAACACATCATAACTGATGCACTTGAAGATCATGCTGACAGAATCAGCATAGGACGAAGAATTGTTAGAAAACTTTGCGTTTTAGATAACATTGATGGCGTCGTAGGTGGAGAACAAGAACCACTAAGATTGTAGTAAAAAGAAAATTGATTTAGTGCCAGTGTGATCAAGTTGATGGCCAGTCAAATCGTCGCCATCACTACTGATGTAATTGTCCGTGTGCACAGATGCTGCTTACTGTTCAACAGTTCCTCACCAGGGGTCCACTGCTACCAATGAGGGAGCCAAACCAGGAATCCTCAGGAGGGCAGCAAAGGCAACATGTGCACTGTCTGGACTGAACCCTGTGTGAAGAACAGTAACATCTCTTTGAAACATATGATTGTGCTCCTGCATCTACTTATATATTCCCGTTTTTCTGTGTGTGAGACACTAAACCTCAAGATGACAAAAGAAGCTCCAAGCCTTTGAAATACGATGTCACAGCAAAAACCAAGATAAGAAAGAAGTGAAATACGGTGTCACGGCAAAGAACAAGATGAAGAAAGAAATGAAATTAGGTGTCACGGCAAAGAACAAGATGAAGAAAGAAGTGGAATAAGGTGTCACAACAAAAGAACAAGATGAAGAAAGAAATGAAATTAGGTGTCACGGCAAAGAACAAGATGAAGAAAGAAGTGAAATAAGGTGTCACGGCAAAGAACAACAAGATGAAGAAAGAAGTGAAATAAGGTGTCATGGCATAGAACAAGATGAAGAAAGAAATGAAATTAGGTGACACGGCAAAGAACAAGATGAAGAAAGAAATGAAATTAGGTGTCACGGCAAGAGACAAGATGAAGAAAGAAGTGGAATAAGGTGTCACGGCAAAGAACAAAGCATGCCAAACCATCAAGCAGTACATCAGACCTTAGGAAAATCCAGATTGGTTCATTACTGTGTTTTGGTGTCTTTTATTCCCCCTTGCTTCCCTCTCGCTGTCTCCAGCCTTCACTGTTCCTCCACATTCCTCTCGCCCCTGTCTGCCTTCATGCCAACACCCCAAACATCCCCTCCACCATTTCCTCCACCCCCTCCTTTTGGTTAGCAGAAACTCTGATTTTTTTTTCTTCAAGCAATTACATGTCTTGTTCCAATTTTTGTGAAGAAGATTTTTTTTTTTTTTTTTTTTTTTTAATGTTTGTCATATGAAGTCTTTCCACAAAAGAAGTGTGAAAGAAATTTATCAGTGATGAAGGCTGAATCTGGTTCATACCTGTGAGACCTGAATTTTTCTGGAATTTCCCTGTGTTTAAGCATCAGTCCCAAAATCCTGAAGATGATGAAAAAAATCCAAAATTTTAAAACTGTTGTATGAAAATGTGGGGTTTGGATGATCATTTTTGAATAAGGGTAATGAAGTATCGCATGATATTGATAAAGCCCAAATGATGTTATGTGAATTTAGGGAATTCCGTGAAGTTGAAATGCATTTTTCTTTCAGCGTACATTTGAGAATTTAATCGGTGAAAAGTTTTTAAGTGATTTTAGTCAAAAGCTAAACTGCCTCCTCTTTTCCCCATTCCACCCCTTCATCTAGTGGTTCCCAACTTTTTGACTCCAGAAGATTGACAGCTTTGTTAGTCGTTGAGTCATGTGCGAAATGTTTGAGTCAAACAAGGTTTGGGAGTGACAACATATGGTGAAATACACCTGAATCATCAGTCTTCTGTGCATCGTCCATCAAAATGCAGATATACATGCATCAGAGAGATGTTCCTGTCTTTTCTGGTATTTTCATGATGGGTTGTGTCTGTGTCCAAGGGTATACACATGGCTGCTAATCATGACTAATTTTCAGTCTTATGCCACAGAATTACTACTTTACTCTTAAAAAAAGAAAAGAAAGAAAGAAAAGAACAAGAAGAAACAAAACAATATGAAAAAGTGGTGGTTGATTCAGGTGTTGGTCTGTGAATGCTGTAACTTGTGCATGTGCACAGTGTTACTCCCCTTTAACAATGCTGCAGGTCCAGGAAGCTTTTTGCTAACCAGCATTATGATCTCAGGAAGGAGACACATCCTAAGTCTGACTCCTCTGTATTAGGATTATTACTTCAGCTTCCTGTCATTATGATCTCAGGAAGGAGACATAGGATTATTAGTCTAGCTTTCTAGGAAAAGGCTGTGCGTATGATGAATCTGGTACTCTTGCGGTTAGTGTGATCTTTGAAATTTTAGTTGTTGCCTGATTGAGCAGCTGTTTGTGCTGATAACCATTACAGATCACTTCAGTGATTGCTGCCTGTGTTGTGCTGAAGTTTCATTGCATTACAGAACAGTTCAGTAATTGCTACCTGTGTTGTGCTGAATTTCTTAGTCATTACAGATCAGTTCAGTAATTGCTACCTGTGTTGTGCTGAATTTCTTAGTCATTACAGATCAGTTCAGTAATTGCTACCTGTGTTGTGCTGAATTTCTTAGTCATTACAGATCAGTTCAGTAATTGCTACCTGTGTTGTGCTGAATTTCTTAGTCATTACAGATCAGTTCAGTGATTGCTACCTGTGTTGTGCTGAATTTCATAGTCATTACAGATCAGTTCAGTGATTGCTGCCTGTGTGTGTGCTGAATTTCATAGTCATTACAGATCAGTTCAGTGATTGCTGCCTGTGTTGCAGGTGGCTGGATGCTCTGCTGAATTTCTTGCTGGTGTGGTACTACTGCACCCTGACCATTAGAGAGAGCATCCTCATTGTGAATGGATCAAGGTACCCGTGTCTCCAGCATTATTCACTGTTAGTTAATTAGAGAGAGCATCCTCATTGTGAATGGATCAAGGTACCCGTGTCTACAGCATTGTTCACTGTCAGTAAATTACAGAGAGCATCCTCATTGTGAATGGATCAAGGTACCCGTGTCTACAGCATTGTTCACTGTCAGTAAATTAGAGCATCCTCATTGTGAATGGATGAATGGGTCAAGGTACCCAGCATTGTCTACAGCATTGTTCACTGTCAGTTGTGTTGCCTTGTTTCTACTCTTTCCCAGATGAACATGAAGGGTCACACTCCGGAATGGTCTAACATTCAGAAGAGATATATGGGCATATATGTAGTCATGCATGCACACTAACAAGCATGTGCAAATGCATGCATGCATGCATGCATGTACTCATGTGCAAACGCACGCACACACACACACACACACACACACACACACACACACACACACACATACTCACACACTCACACCCACCCACGTGCACACACACACACACACACACACACACACACACACACACACACACACACACACACACTCGTACCAAGTCATGATTGTGTTTTGTTTCTGACTTTCAGAATCAAAGGCTGGTGGCTGACTCATCATTTCGTCTCTACGGTGTGTGCAGGCATCAGTCTTATTTGGTATGTAACAGCTTACATTGTAGCCAGCTTCCATTATCCCTTTCAAAGTCCTCTATAAGACTCTTGGCAGTTTGTTAGATAAGCAGCGAAACTTTCACCACCAGACCACAGCTATGTTGCTCTGAGCAAGACCAGCAGTCTTCCTGCCCCTTGCAAACAAGCATGACATTACCCGCTATAGCTGTGCTGAAAGTCATGTCAAGCAGACTGCCCTCTGTCACAGTCATTTAGTGTTCCAGCCAGTCAACTCTCCATTCAGGGTGAAAGAATTTTTGCATTTTGAGGTCATTGAGGAAGTCCACTGGGGACAGCATCCACAAGAGCTGAAACAGATAGCTCAGCATGCTGCATCTTAACATTCAGGCCTTCCCAGATAACCTGTGTGGAAAAGAAACATAGAGTCACCCTCCAGAGGTGGATGGGCAGTTGATGGAAAATGTGGTTGGTACGGCAGGTCAGTAGTAAAATTCATGTTGGAAAATTCATGTCACTGGTTGTCTCCACCGTCAGCAGTTGATGACGTTTTGGGTTGAACCAGCTGGCAGTGTCTGTCGTGCAGTCACTGTCAGACCATGCAGTTGATGACATTTTGGGTTGAACCAGCCAGCAGTGTCTGTCATGCAATCACCATCAGACCCTGGTTATGCAGTGTTCCTGGGTAGAGCCACCCAGATGTTACACTGAGAAATCTGTGGTATGACAAAAAAGTTATACAGTACTGTGCTTCCTTCTTTACATTGCAGATTTGGCACAATTTACTTTTTATGAAATGTATGTGCGGAACATTGAACCCTTTGTAAAATGTGAAGTCAAGTTGCATATCCTAGATGACTGGGAAACTATAGGAAAATGTCAGAAAAATAAACGAAATAAAGTTTAGATGGGTCCAGTTGAAAAGTTGTCACAGAATTCTTGTATTGAATATGCATTAAGAGGATGGATGTGAAATACAGTGAAAGATGCTATGTTTGTCAAACAGAAGGAAATACCTTACACCACTATATGTGATACTGTCCCATTTCTCCAGAATGTTGGAAGGATTGGATGAAACTGCGAAAACTGTGCCAGATGGTCCTTTGGTGTTGAACTAGTTTTATTTAGAACATGTGACAAAACAAAAACAGATCAAGCCTTTGATCTCGTATTATAATGGGTGGAATTTTTTGTTTACCCATGCAGGATTAACTGTGTTAAAACAGGATTGTCAGTATTCAAATGTGCACTGAAATATAGATACAATATAGAAAAACATGTGCATAGGATGGAAATGCAATTTTATGATTGTTTTTAAAAAAATAGCCCTGTGGTGCACTATGCTTAGTATAGACGACCTAGTGCAATAGTCAAATGAACCGCAGAAACCAATTTATAATTTTTCCGCACATAATGCTTTTAACATGATATTTTGTTACAATGACTGTTTAAAACTGCAAACAGTCTTCTACTGAAACATCTCAATACTCCTGTAGTTCAGCATTAAAGAAAATTCATTAAGTTTCATGAAAAGAAATGATAATCAGACAAGCCATGGAAAGATTCATGTACAATAGCTGGCAGCTTGTACTGTCTTCTCTTTTTAGTGCACTTTCCCACCCCACCCCACCTCACCCACCTCCATTCCCCCCCCATTTTGTTGTTTGTTTGTTGGTTGGTTTGTTTGTTCCTGTTTTGTTTGATTGTTTATTTGTATGAATTCTTCTTAACCCCAATTTGGTTTTTGATTCTTAAAAATTAATTACCTCCTCAGTCTCATATGTCTGATTATAAACATGGAACTCAGTAATGATTGATACTTACACTTAAGTTCAGTTCACCACATATTGTATATATGAGAATTTATTATTTTGACGTCTTGTCCTGCATGCTGTATGTACACACGTTGAGTCTGTTATGGTGTTGATGATGTGATATATGTTTGAAGTGGATGTAGAACTTTCATTGTGAGGGGAAAACAGTTATACAATTCAGTATAATGCAGCACAGCATAGTACAACAAAACGAAGCAATATTATACATTACAATGTCATCACAGTTCCTTCATACAATTCAATATGATGCAGCACAGCACAGTACAACAAAATGATGCAAATTAGTACATTACAACGTTATCACAGTTCCTTGACACAATTGAGTATGATGCTGCACAGTACAACAAAACAATGGAATATAGTACATTACAACATTATCACAGTTCTTGACACAATTCAATATAGTACATTACAACATTATCACAGTTCCTTGACACAATTCAATATAGTACATTACAACATGATCACAGTTCCTTGACACAATTCAGTATGATGCTGCACAGTACAACAAAATGATGCAATATAGTACATTTACAACATGATCACAGTTCCTTGCAAAGCACAGTTCGGAGCATTTGAACACAGATTTTACCGTTTGACACACACATTTTGACTTTGAGGGTCAGTGGGAGGTACAGTTCATTTGGTCATGAGTACAATCATTTTTCTGCAATTTTGTTTCAAGTTAAAAGTAACGAACTGCTCTGAACATGTTGTGACTCATTGTTGAAAGGGATTAAACTCATCAACTCTAGAGGTGTAATCCATGATCTTTTTCATTGATGAAAGGATTAAAACTCATCAACTCTAGAGGTGTATTCCCTGATCTTTTTCATTGATGAAAGCGATTAAATTAATCAACTCTAGAGGTGTATTCCCTGATTTTTTTCAAAATCCAACCCAAGGTTTCACATCAGTTGTGGGAAAAAGAAGCAATCGCAGCTTTGATTCAGTGGCTGTTGATCACAAAAACACGCAAGAGGCCTAAGTAGGTCTGTGATTTTGTGAAAGTGATGGACTTCTTGTCCAGCGTTCACAATGAGATGGACAGAGGTGGTAGTTCGGGCACTGCTGCTGTTTTATGCCAGTCTTGTGTTGTAGAAGAGATCAACAAAGAGAGCAGCAGAGCCCATATCACCATTAAGGCTGCTGATCTAAACATTCTTGCACACACACACACATTAAACCCCATTCCACCTTTTTGAAGACTAAGCCAACATGCGCCTGTGGAAATGGATGACATGAACATGAACACATGCGCTCCAGTGCCTCTGATACTTTACAAATGTAAGTTGGCTGTCAAGTAGAAGTAGAATGACAAGGCCAGTGAACCATTGCAATTGAAATGTAGTGATTTCCAGTACAGTGCAGGGCCTGTGTAAACATTGAAATGTAGTGATTTCCAGTACAGTGCAAGGACAGTGTAACCATTGAAATGTAGTGATTTCCAGTACAGTGCAAGGACAGTGTAACCATTGAAATGTAGTGATTTCCAGTATAGTGCAAGGACAGTGTAAACATTGAAATGTAGTGATTTCCAGTATAGTGCAAGGACAGTGTAAACATTGAAATGTAGTGATTTCCAGTATAGTGCAAGACCAGTGTAACCATTGAAATATAGTGATTTCCAGTATAGTGCAAGGACAGTGTAAACATTGAAATGTAGTGATTTCCAGTACAGTGCAAGGACAGTGTAAACATTGAAATGTAGTGATTTCCAGTATAGTGCAAGGACAGTGTAAACATTGAAATGTAGTGATTTCCAGTACAGTGCAAGGACAGTGTAAACATTGAAATGTAGTGATTTCCAGTACAGTGCAAGGACAGTGTAAACATTGAAATGTAGTGATTTCCAGTACAGTGCAAGGACAGTGTAAACATTGAAATGTAGTTATTTCCAGTATAGTGCAAGGCAAATGTAAACATTGAAATGTAGTTATTTCCAGTATAGTGCAAGGCCAATGTAAACATTGAAATGTAGTGATTTCCAGTATAGTGCAAGGCCAATGTAAACATTGAAATGTAGTGATTTCAAGTATGATGCAAGACCAGTGTAAACATTGAAATGTAGTGATTTCCAGTGTGATGCAAGACCAGTGTAAACATTGAAATGTAGTGATTTCCAGTATGATGTAAGGCCAGTGTAAATATTGAAATGCAGTGATTTCCAGTATGATGCAAGACCAGTGTAAACATTGAAATGTAGTGATTTCCAGTACAGTGCAAGGACAGTGTAAACATTGAAATGTAGTGATTTCCAGTATGATGCAAGACCAGTGTGTAACCATTGAAATGTAGTGATTTCCAGCACAGTGCAAGGACAGTGTAAACATTGAAATGTAGTAATTTCCAGTATAATGCAAGACCAGTGTAACCATTGAAATGTAGTGATTTCCAGTATAGTGCAAGGACAGTGTAAACATTGAAATGTAGTGATTTCCAGTACAGTGCAAGGACAGTGTAAACATTGAAATGTAGTGATTTCCAGTACAGTGCAAGGACAGTGTAAACATTGAAATGTAGTGATTTCCAGTACAGTGCAAGGACAGTGTAAACATTGAAATGTAGTGATTTCCAGTAAAGTGCAAGGACAGTGTAAACATTGAAATGTAGTGATTTCCAGTACAGTGCAAGGACAGTGTAAACATTGAAATGTAGTGATTCCAGTATAGTGCAAGAGACAAGTGTAAACATTGTGAAATGTAGTGATTTCAAGTATGGTGCAAGGCTAGTGTAAACACTGGGGATAAGATTTGGCAAAATCTTAAGTTAACAGAAAGATTTGTGAGCAAAGGCTTAAGTTAACAGAAAGATTTGTGAGCAAAGTCTTCAAGTTAACAAAAAGAAATTGTGAACAAAGTCTTGTTATAAAGGACCTCCCTTCATTAAATGGAGCCTTTTTTGCATAGAAGAAAGGAAAGGTAGAGGTACAGATGGGGGAATGCACTAAAAAAGCACTTTATGTTTATGTTGGTAATTGTCTGTGTCTGTGCTGTGTAGCAGAATGTGTGGGTGATTTGGTGTAGCAGTAATCAGTGTACAATTAAGAATTTCTTCAAAATTATATTCTGTAATGGGGACCCTTAGGTTTCTCCTTAGAATGCTCAGATTTTTCACTAGAGGGCTGGTCCTACGGACCCTCTTATAAATGCTACAAGGAACACTGTCAGTAATGTCAATCTGGCTTTAGTGACAAATGCGTTGCAAGTCTGAATGATGCTGATGTCCGTCTGTTACTGTGTTACAAGTCTGAATAATGCTGATGTCATTCTGTTACTGCCTGAATAATGCTGATGTCATTCTGTTACTGTGTCACAAGTCTGAATGATGCTGATGTCAGTCTGTTACTGTGTTGCAAGTCTGAATAATGCTGATGTTAGTCTGTTACTGTGTTACAAGTCTGAATGATGCTGATGTCCGTCTGTTACTGTGTTACAAGTCTGAATGATGCTGATGTCAGTCTGTTACTGTGTTGCAAGTCTGAATGATGCTGATGTCATTCTGTTACTGTGTTGCAAGTCTGAATGATGCTGAGGTCCGTCTGTTACTGTGTTGCAAGTCTGAATGATGCTGATGTCATTCTGTTACTGTGTTGCAAGTCTGAATGATGCTGAGGTCCGTCTGTTACTGTGTTGCAAGTCTGAATGATGCTGAGGTCCGTCTGTTACGGTGTTACAAGTCTGAAAGATGCTGAGGTCCGTCTGTTACGGTGTTGCAAGTCTGAATGATGCTGAGGTCCGTCTGTTACGGTGTTACAAGTCTGAATGATGCTGATGTCAGTCTGTCACTGGGTTGCAAGTCTGAAAGATGCTGATGTCAGTCTGTCACTGGGTTGCAAGTCTGAATGATGCTGATGTCAGTCTGTCACTGGGTTGCAAGTCTGAATGATGCTGATGTCAGTCTGTCACTGGGTTGCAAGTCTGAATGATGCTGATGTCAGTCTGTCACTGGGTTGCAAGTCTGAATGATGCTGATGTCAGTCTGTCACTGGGTTGCAAGTCTGAATGATGCTGATGTCAGTCTGTCACTGGGTTGCAAGTCTGAATGATGCTGATGTCAGTCTGTCACTGGGTTGCAAGTCTGAATGATGCTGATGTCAGTCTGTCACTGGGTTGCAAGTCTGAATGATGCTGATGCTGATCACTGGGTTGTCTGTCACTGGGTTGCAAGTCTGAAAGATGCTGATGTCAGTCTGTCACTGGGTTGCAAGTCTGAAAGATGCTGATGATGTCAGTCTGTCACTGGGTTGCAAGTCTGAAAGATGCTGATGTCAGTCTGTCACTGGGTTGCAAGTCTGAAAGATGCTGATGTCAGTCTGTCACTGGGTTGCAGTCTGAATGATGCTGATGTCAGTCTGTCACTGGGTTGCAAGTCTGAATGATGCTGATGTCAGTCTGTCACTGGGTTGCAAGTCTGAATGATGCTGATGTCAGTCTGTCACTGTGTTGCAAGTCTGAATGATGCTGATGTCATGTCAGTCTGTCACAGTGTTGCAAGTCTTAATGATGCTGATGTCAGTCTGTCACAGTGTTGCAAGTCTTAATGATGCTGATGTCTGTCTGTTACTGGGTTGCAGCCAGAAGGAGAGACCAACCAACAGTTTCGGGCCCAGTACATTTTGTTCACAGTGTACCTCAGTAAGCCATGTTTTCTGTCTGTGGCCTGTTGGTGGGTGTGTGTGTGTGTGTTTTTTTTTTTTTTTTTTTTTTTATTATTAAAGGGGGCTACACACTCACCTAGGGAACAACCCACTTTGAGAGCTGGTTTTGTTTTGTTGGTTTTTTCCCATGTGGAACAGTGTGGATAAGGACAATATTGGTAAAACGACTACCGGATTTAGACAGGTCACTCGGCTGGGAAATAAGCACGTACTTGGAGCTGTCGACAGACCTCCATCCGTCTTTGTCAGTGGTGGTGTTGCTACTGAGTGAACTGGAGTTCAGTGCATATGACCACGGGCCAAAACCCTGGTCATGTGACTGAACAATGAGGGTGTTGTACAGGGATGGCAAGGTGTGTCTGCCCCGGTCCCGGTTGAGTGTGGGACAATATTGATGTAACAGTGGGGATCTATTTTTCAGATGACGTGAGGAAATGTACACAATATGCTTTGATTCCTGTGATGTTGAAGAGCGGCCTAGTTGACAACTCACTTGCCCAGGAAGTGATTTGAGTACTGCGTGGGGCAGGTTATTTGCCACCACCCACTTGTGTGGTCTGAGTTCAAGTCTCTTGATTTGACAGTGAACCATGTTCTGTATGCAGCATGCATTTGAAATTTGGGAGAGGGGTGGGGGGGATCAAGATGTGTGGGTTTTTTTCGGTATTACCAGTGGTGTCATTTACATCTATACACAGTCATATGTATGCATGCATGCACTTACTCTGCTTTTGTAAATCTACATTTTTTAACCTTTGTGCTATGATGTGTGTGAGAGAGAGAGCAAACCACTTTGTAGATGTATCCACAGTTTTGTAAATGTCCTGCAGTAGTGAGGAATTTTATGGTGTAGCTGTGTTCATGTATTCTGCTAGAGAAATGAGACACATGTATTCTGCCGAGAATTGAGAGACATGTATTTTGCTAGAGAAAAGAGACGCATGTATTCTGCTAGAGAAATGAGACCCATGTATTCTGCTAGAGAGAAATGAGATAATTGATGGTCCTCTAAGGTTTTTACAGTAATGTGACATTTCATGGTATCAGGAATACATAAATTTTGTGTGCGTGTTACAATAATTAGAAAAATTTATGGTATATCTCTGTACACAAATTTTGTGTATGTGCTGCATCAGTTAGATATTTTATGATAAACCTGTTTGCACAAGTTTTATGTGTGCACTGCAATAAGGAGACATGTCAGTGTGTGCACAAGTTCTGTGAAAATACTGCATTAATCATAAATGAGATAAAGCTTAAATAAACGTTAGTGAACCGCCCAGAAAAAACGTGGACAAATGAGTCACAAGACAAAACACAGCTTTGATCACCTCAGAGCTCAGCGCAAGGAAAGCTAAGCGAATTATCGTTGTCCTATTTGTTTGTATCTTGCCTGAAGAAGGTCAAAACGTTCATGTTTTGTCTTGTGACTCGTCTGTCCACGTTTCTCTGGGCGGTTCGCTAACATTCATTCAAGATTTGTTTAGATTTCCGCCTGCAGTCGTCTCACTTTGCACATAAATGAGATAGTTTAAGGCATACCTGCTAAGTGTTTGTGTGCATGCTGTAGTATTGAGACATTTCACTGTGCACAGGTTTTGTGTGCATGCTGCAGTAATGAGACATTTTTCTGTGTGTACAGGTTTCGTGTATGTTCTGCAGTACTACTACCAGAGCGGCTGCCTGTACCGCTTGCGTTGTCTGGGTCAAGGGCACACCATGGACATCACTGTTGGTTAGTTGTGGTCACCTTCTGTTTGGAATGCAAGGGATTTCTGTTCAGATGTGCCATTTCTGCCAATTTCATCATATTTTGTTAAGTAGGTCATATTCGTCATTAATTATCACTTTGTATGTGAAATCATGCCAACATCAGAATAGTAATGATGAGTTCATTTCTGGCTTGGTGTGGTCTTTTGCCTGTTTTCTGGTTTTAAGCTGCTGAATAGTGTACCAGCGTGCATGGTATACTGATTATGATTTGGGGTAGTAAGTGACGCTGCCTATCTCAGGTGATGAGACTGACCCAAAGCAAGTCATGTGCACATTTTGCATTGAACCTGTGTCATGTCAGTCAGTTAGCTGGGTTGTTTTTTTTCCAGACAGGAAAGGGTGTGATATTATTGTGTGTCAGGTGATCTCTGCCACCTTCTCACAGTCTCATGGACTGGGATGAAGGAGGTTCTACTCTGGGCAAGCAGCCGTCTGCGGTGGGAGCTAGCTCCGTATCTCCAGTAGCAGCTGTATATAGCAGAAATATTTGTCGAGTTCTACCAAAAAAAAGTACCCAAGAATGATACAGTCCTTCCTTGTGAACTTGCCCTTACTTTGTACAAATCACAGTATTTGTTTTTGTTGCTGGAAAAACATGTTTTATATGCTTTATAGGTCATTGTTGTAGGCATGCCGATGCAACTGAGGATCTGAGTGTTGCTGAAAAATTCAGAATGTTCCCATGAAATTTTCAAATTGTTCCCAAAGAGAGTTCAGAGAAGCTGGCATCTGCATTCTTTTTTCATTTGGTGTGTGACCTAGAAAGTTGACTCTAGATATTTTTAAACATATGAGTCTGTTCACAGGAAACAATTCAGCAGTACACATAATCTGTTCACATGACACAAATTCAGACCTGTTTACGATTTTGCTGTAATTTTTTTAAAAAAATTGAAATTACTGCCCCAAATTACGGGGGAAAACAATCAAAGAAAGAAAATTGTTTAAACGCGAAGTTTCATCTGCTACAGTTTTGGTCAAAAGCAGTAAAAGGACATTTCACAGTGTGCCTTGCATCTTTTACCTTGTCAAAGATGGTGATGAAGCAGTCTGGTGCGCCAACAGCCAGCTCTTCCAAATCTTCAACAGTTGCGGAAGTATTGTGATTATGAAGATTATATATATATATATATATATATATATATATATTTTTTTTTTTTTTCAAATTACAGGCTTTTGTCAGAGATATTGCAGGTACATGAATTTGGGTTAAACAGGTCTGCACAGTGCAACAGTACACATAATCAGTTCACATGACACAATTCAACAATACACATCATCTGTTCACATGACACAATTCAACAGTACCCATAATCAGTTCACATGACACAATTCAACAGTACACATCATCTGTTCACACGACACAATTCAACAGTACCCATAATCACTTCACATGACACGATCCAACAGTATACATAATCAGTTCACATGACACGATCCAACAGATCACATAAGCGGTCAGTGAAGGGCGTTATCCAGTCTCTCCCTCCTGTCCTCCCCCATGTCTCAAATAACTTTCTGTATTTTGTTCTTGCTCTGCTTGAAGAAGACCAGCAGGTGGAGGTAGTTATTGTCAGTGTTTGTTGCATCAACATCCAGTTGCAGTCCAATGTTTGAACATTCATTCCCCTGGTTCAGCTTCTGCCAGCTGTCATTTTGTTGTGAAGAAAAAAGACAGTATGACTTACAGGCTTTTATGTGCATGGTGGAAAAATGGATAGTATAGAGTTTAACATTATGACTGCTGGCTGCAGCTTGGCAGCTGTTATCAAAATGGCAGTGTTTTATGGTTCTATCTTTGCATGGCGAGTGGTATGTCATGAATAAAGGGGACAGTGAAGTCATTGTAAAGGTACCGTACCTGCGTGCACTATGCACAAAGGGTCACAAGGTCACTGTCAGTTCACATGCTTAGTTCAGTTCAGTCAGCTGTCATTGAAAGAGGGCTGCAGACAGGTTTGATGTTTGTGTTTGTGCATGCACATGGTGTGTTGCGTGTGTGCATGTGCGTGTGTGTGTGTGTGTGTGTGTGTGTGTGTGTGTGTGTGTGTGTGTGTGTGTGTGTGTGCGTGCGCGTGCACTTGCACATGAATATGTACACAGTTGTATATGCATCTGGTGGCTGTGTGTGTGTACACAGCTGTGTGCATGCATCTGGTGGCTGTGTGTGTGTGTGTACACAGTTGTGCATGCATCTGGTGGCTGTGTGTGTGTGTACACAGTTGTGCATGCATCTGTTGTGGCTGCGTGTGTGTGTGTACACAGTTGTGCATGCATCTGGTGGCTGTGCGTGTGTGTACACAGTTGTGCATGCATCACAGGTGGCTGTGTGTGTGTTGCAGAGGGTTTTCATGTCATGGATGTGGAAAGGACTGGCTTTTTTCTGCTGCCCTTCCTCTTCTTCGGCTATGTGAGTGGATTGAGATCTTCCATCCATGCTGTGGATTTGTTCGTCCTCTTTCCCCTCATTGTCTTCCTTGTTTCCTTCTTTCTCCTCCTCTCGTTTGTCTTCCTCTTCCTTCCTTCTTATCCTCTTCCTCTTCCTTATTCAGCTGTTGTTTTGTTCTTTTCCTCCTCCTTCCTTCCTTCCTCTCTTGTATTGTCTTTTCCACTCTTTCTGTTCTTCCTTCCTTCTGCATCTTCTTTCCCGTTCGTTCTGTTCTTTCTCTTTTTTTTCTTTTCATTCTCCTCCATCTCTTTTGTTTGCCTTCAGTTGATGTCTTTTTTTTTTTTCACTAGATGAATTGTTGTCCTAGTTTGTCAGACAGAATATAACTCGTAGAGTGTGCGTATGTATATGTGTGTGTGTGTGTGTGTGTGTGTGATCCATTGTCAAGTTCACAGTCATGTTGATGGCTTACAGCTATGACATTTTGTTCAGTGTGGACCACACTTATAACTCAACAACTTCTATGGAACATGGAAGGAGATATGGGTTTTGTGGTTACTATGTCTTTTTTGTGTAAGTCTGTCTCAGACTCGGTTAGATGCATGCCTTATCATGAGAGAGAAAAAAGAATTTTGGCACTACAAGTAGTTTGATACTTTCCTGCCCAAACAAATGCCTGATCTCCACTTGGCGTGGAACATCACTTCATCATCACAGGGTTCGTACAGGATGGATGGATATGGTGAGGAAAAAAAACTGAAGACACTTTTCCAGGTTGGGAAAGTCAAGAAAAAGTGACACTAGTTGGGAAAGTTTGGGAGAAATCACATTTTTACTCTGGGGATCTTAAATTGGGTGATAACACTCTGCTGGCAGGTGAGCAACACATTATGAAAAGATATGAAACAAAAAAGAAAAAAACAACTACAACCAAAAAAACAACCACAGCTGTACTGGGTAATCCTTTGCTGAAAGCCAAACTTCAGTTTTTCATCTGCATAGCTGGGAAAGAGTAGAGTTTCCTTCAGTTGTACCAGACAGATCGTCCCATGATGCCCTTCAGTGCTTCAGACCTTGTGTGCCTGCTGAAAGATTTGATGGCCAGATTTATCAAGCCTGGAGGCCTTGCTAGTTGCAAGTTAGTGCTGTCCCTGCATAGGATTGATTATGCTGACGTGATGACGCATCTGGAAACCCACAAGGTGGATGTTGGCTTTGCAGCAAGCCAGAGTCTTTGAGTAAAGAATGTGGCATCAGATACGGATTGCGAATCTCTTTCCGCAAAGAATGTTGTGATTTCCTTGTGCACTGGTGTCAGAAACAATAGAGAAAAGCCTTGTCAAGTATCAGCGTGTCCGCAGCCTCTCTCTCTCTGTGCGTATTCCTGATATTCCTGCGGACACTCCCTGTGTAGACAGGCAAGTATTAATCCCAACTTCCCCAACAAACGGAGTGGAGTTTTGAGTGTATGACCGTTTTTTTTTTTTTTTTTTTTTTTTTGCTGTCCCAACCTCTGCGCCACCCCAGAGGCAGTGCACCCACGCCGCTCATTCCGACACCCTGTCCACAGCCACAACCCGGTCGGCCCCGCCGCAGCCCCCGCACCGGCAATCCACAGGCAGCAGTCAATGTTAGTCGTCAGGAGGCAACCCACCGGAGGAGACACTGCACTGCTGCCGAGTCACTTCAGTGGTGTTCAGTGGCGCCTGTTCTGATCTAACATACGCAGGACACCACCAACTAAGCCCCTACTGACGACACATAATTGCTTAGTCGCGCGGAGCCGGGCGTGAGTGAGCTGTCCCTCCGGAGGGCGCCACCACGTCCGTCCAATGACAGCCCCCATGGACCCGCCGATACCGGTGACCCGGACGGGAACCAAACCAAGGCCACAGACGCGGAGAGGACACATCGAAACTGAGGTCACCATGAGAGCAGGGCATGAAGGGCCACAGAATTTGAGACTTTTTTTATGCTGATCGATGAGAATGAGGATGATTATGATGGCAAATGCAGGCATAAGATAGTCACGTGACTTCTACTTCGGCCTGTCGCCCAAGCAAGATAAGTCTTGTGCTCTGTCTCGCCTATACTTTGCCTTTGTGTAAAGATTGCTGTGTTTGCACTCTGTACTCATTTATCTGTGGCTTCCGCTTATATCTTGACGTGTGAGGTTATCGGATGGGCTAGCATTCTAACCTTATTCGCTGAAATTTTCTCGCGATCGTGGTGCTCCCGGTTCTTGTCTATTTGCGTAACCGGTTCGAGGTTGATCGGCATTTTCCATCGCCACGTCCCTCGCGTTTTCTCGGCCTCCCTTTGTCCATCGGCCTTGCATTCTCACTCGCCTTTACGGCCTTTTGCCCCTAAATTCCGATTTCTAATCTCGCCGTTTACTTGTATCACGATTCCACTATCTCATCTGCGACGATCGCGGGTCGGTTTCGTCGCCATCTTGTTTTGCGCCAGTCTCCATTCCTTGTCGCACCAGCTTTCTAGCCCACGCAATTACACGTGGTTTGTCGTTCGGAAATTGCTTCCTACATTTGTTTACACCCCCCATTCATTGCCACATTTTTCGATCGGCGTCGTGTGCGTGGCGATCGTGCGATCGCCCTTCGGCATTGCTGTTACACGTGGCGTTACTCAGCACTTTTGGTTCACGCCACTGTCGTTGCCCACGCACGGTTTTTCGTTCATCGCTACTGCGTTTCTGTCACTGTGCGAGCTTGTTTACTTTTATATTTCCATTGTGTTATATTGCTATTGTGTGCGCACGGTCGATCGACCTGTATACCCTCCTCGATCGACCGTCGTGTTACGATCGTGTGCTCCGGTTTTCACACAACCTCCCGCGCGACGATCGTGAGCCGGTCTCGTCGCCATCTTGTTTTGCGCCGGTCTCCCTCTCTTGTGCACCAACTTCTAACCCTCGGTATTTTACGTGGTTTTTTTTTTTTTTTTTCGCCCTGAATTTGCTTCTTCCTCAATTGGTTTGCACCCCTTTCTTTCAGTTGTCACAATTCTCGCTCGCCTTCGTGTCCTTAACGATCGCGATCGACCGGCGTCATTGTATTTACACGTGGCGTTACTCAGCACTTTGGGCCCACGCCACGGTCGCTTCTCACGCACTGTTTCGCTCATTTCTGCTGCGCTTTTTGTCCCTGTACGGACTTGTTTTTACCTGTATATTCCATTGTGTGCGTTGTTTACATTTTTATTTTATTGTGTGCGCACGATCGATCGGTCGACTTGGTTATCCTCCTCGATCGACCGTCGTGTCTCCCGTTTACGATCGTGTGCTCCGGTTTCGCTCGGCGCCATCGCCCAATATGGTGAAGGACTCGGCTGGGTCGAGCAATAACTCTGACGTTCAGAGTTCGCTCACATTCCCGGAGGACCCACGAGTTGGTTCCAACCCCGAGCGAACCGTCCTCTCCTTGGGAGAACGGCCGGCCGCGGTAGACGGAGACGTCCCTCCCGCGGAGCGGAGGGGACGCGGGAGTCTCCCTCCTCTACCCGACCGACGGACGCACGACCGTTGCGTTCGAAAGCTAGAAGGCAACCGGCTGCGATTTCTAAGTGCCTTTCGTTCAACCTGCCCAGGAAATCTAAGGGCAAGGCCCCCCTTAGGGACCCCGTCTAGCCAAGAAATCCGAGCGGGATTCCGCTTCTCCCCCAGCCACCCTGCCTTCTAGCTTTCCTGCGCATAGTCAGACATCCACTTACTATGCCGAGTCACGCGACCCCCGGCCCCCCGGGGACTTTGCCGGGCCGCGGACAGGCACGGGTGACGGCCTTGGGCTGGAACCCCCACCCGTCACTCGCACTTATGGGACGCGCGGGTCCACTTCTTCCCCCCATCCGGACTCGCCGTCTCACGACGCTCTCCCCCCCCCGTGCACAGGTGCAGCCAACACCCCTGCACGAGGAGCGTCCAGTTATCTCCGGACGCAGTTTTATGGCCACGTCTTGGCACGACCATGCACATGTCCATATAACTCTGGGCGTATGGGAACACCGAGTGCATCCACCGGTTGTGAACATACACAAGACGGCCGACCAACCCCGCTCGCCGCCCGTCGCAGGTTCCCCTAGGGGTTCAGGACGTTCGGGGTCCGACCTACTCGGCCCCCATTTGGGCAACGTCCTCGGTCCCGTTCCTCCGGGGGGAGGATCTACCAGCGGGACCACGGGTAACCTGTCCCATTCCACTGGGACCCGGCACGCTCCCGGGGGGAAACACACACCAGGGTCGATTACTATTCCCCCCCTGCTGCCCAAGGTTACCCCGGTCCCCGGCGAGTCCCTGCACAGTACTCTGGGCCGCCACAGCCCGCTTATCTCTCCCCCCCGGGGACAGTGGCTCTATGCCCCCGAGAGGGACCAGTGGCTCAATACACACACCCAACCTGAACTGAACAACAATTTGGTCGATTGTGGCACCCAAACCTCGCAGACTTGGGTCGACCTGGGTCTCCCACCTCGGGCGCTGTCCGATCGGCAGTCCGGGCTCTCCCACCCCAGCCCGTCTGCCGAGCATAGAGCCACGAGGGTCCCGCCATCCCCCCCCCCCCCCCCCCCACCACCACTACCAGGGCGGGACCCTCGCGCACCCGCGCAGTTGCCCCCCTGAGGAAGACCTCCCTTCCCAGGAACTTGACTCCCCACAGCCTGAGGACGACTACGATGAGGACTTCTTCTCATCCCTTTATGACATCCACACCATTGAACGGTTTCGACCGGACTTCGTGTCGAGGGACGCCCCTCCCTCTGCCGATCTTGGCCTTCCCTGAGATCGTTGGGCTGCCCCCAGCCCAATACTCCAGACTCAGAATTGTCGCACCTCAGTCACTCACTTCGCTGTGGGAGAGTCCGGCAAAACGCGCCAGGGGTGCAGACCCGTCCCCACGCCGGGTCAAGACCTGCCCCCCCCCGCACCCAATGCGGCCCCCTTCGGCGCCCTACTTTGGGACCCCACAGGAAGCACCCAGTTGCCTCCCTCTTTGCCGACGACAATCCGGTTACCAGGGAGTGGGCCATCTCCCAATCAGATTGTCGCCTGATACCCAACCGGGCCCCCCCTACTTCGGCCACCATCCCCTTTAAGCGCTAAAGGACTGGGACCGAGTAGCCCGGATGGGCATCTTACACACCACTGCAGGGCATGCCTACCTTAGCATGCTCTTGCAGAGGGCGGAGGTACTCTGGCCTGGGGATGTCCCAGTGCCTTCGGATACAAACTCCGAACCACACCAGGACGACGAACTCGCTTATTCAGCGACCCCTTTATGCGACACCTAGTTAACAGGATATCGCATCACTTGGCGGCTGCGGCGGACAGCGCAGCAACAAGCCCATTTTAATTGTCTGCTAGTGGCTAGAGACGCGGTGCTTGCACGCTCCTCACTCTCCCCGGCACTCAGGGCATCCCTACGATGTGTCCCGGGCCAGGATCACTCGCTCTTTGGCGAGCACTCCACCTCGGCTATGTCTCTCTCGCTCGAGGAACGCAAGCAGGCGGCGTCCTTTGCCCCCCGGCCTCAGCCACGCCTTTCCAGGCCCCCCAAGCGGCCACTTAACTCACAGAGGCCTAAACCTAAACCTCGCCAAAATTTTTGGTTTGGCCAGCAAGCACGGCCCCGCCGGTGACTGGAGGACACTCCCGTAGTGCGCATGGAGCTGGCCCAACCTGCCCAGCAAGGCACCGGCCCACTCTTCCCCTTCCCCCCCCCCCTCTGGACCATCGGCTCCCCTGGCGGGCAACCTCTCCCGGCCGCCTGCCAGTGGCGACGTATGGGCCTCAGCCCCTGGTAGTGTCGGTTCTTTCAGGACGGGTTTCGCCTACCGTGGGCTCACCGTCGTCCTCCCCTCATGCGCTCTCCTCCTCCCCCCCCCCGACCCCCCCCCCCCTGCCCAGGCGGACGCCCTTCGCCGCCTGGAAGTCCTCGAACTCCTCAGAAAGGGGCCATCACCGAAGTTTTTTTCCAGCCCAACCCCGGGTTTTACTCCCACCTGTTCGTGATCCCCAAACCTTCGGTGGGATGGAGGCCCATCCTTGACCTTTCTCCCCTCAACAAGTTCCTCAGACATACCTAGTTCAAGATGGACACGCCCTCCCAGATCAGAGACTCCATCCATCCATCACGTAGATTGGGCTACCTCCATAGATCTGAAAGATGCGTACTTCCAGATCCTTATTCACCCGGCGCACAGACGTTACCTCCGGTTTGTCTGGCAAGCTCGAGTGTTCCAGTTCAAAGCTCTCCCCTTTGGCCTCTCCCTGGCACCCTTCCTCTTCACGAAGGCGTTCCGATCTCTCTCCCAACACAGTCCCTCGAACTATACACAGACGCCTCCAACTCGGGCTGGGGGGGGCCCACTTGGGGGACAGTCATGCCTCGGGGATGTGGGACGCACAGATGGCTCGCCTCCACATCAACATATTAGAATTGGAAGCGGTCAGGCTGGCCCTCCTCCACTTCCAACATCTATCTCTCACCGACTGGTTCTCCTCCTCACGGACAACACGTCGGTAGCCCCATTACATCAACAAAGGGGGGGGGGGGGGGGGGGGGGGCCATCGGCCTCTCTCTACGGACAGAGGCCCTCCTTCGCTGGTGCCACGCACGGGGAGCCACCCTCCGTGCGAGACACATAGCGGGGACACGCAACATCCTGGCAGACACTCTCAGCCGGTCAGGGACCCTTCTGCACACAGAGTGGACCCTGAACAAGCTGACACTAACCACCGTCTGGGAACACTGGTTCAAGCCCATGGTCGACCTATTTGCGACCCGTACAACCATCGACTCCCCATGTATGTCTCTCCACTCCCGGACCCCCCGAGCGACGCGTACGCGTACGATGCGCTCTCCCTCCCCTGGACGGGACTCCTCGCCTACGCCTTTCCCCCCTTCCCCCCATACTTCACAAAGTGATCAGGAAGGCCAGGCTGGAGAGACCCAAACTCATCCTCATAACCCCGTGGTGGCCGACTCAGTTGTGGTTCCCGGACCTCAGGTCCCTCACTCACGTTCCCCCTCTCCAGCTAGCCCCTTGGTGGGACTTACTCAGACAACCTCGCTCGGGCCTCCCTCACTCCAATCCCCAGATGCTTCGCCTACACGCTTGGCTTCTATGCCAGCCAAATTGCGACCACCGCGATGAGAGAGATGGGTCACGTGGTGCACGGCTAACTCGGTCCCCTACCTCCTCCCCTCCAACATCCACATAGGCAAGTTCCTATCCCACCAGATAGGCAATTTCCTATCCCACCTTTCATCCTCTCGAAAGCTCTCTGCTAGTTCCATTCGGGGCTACAGATCGGCCGTAGGCACCACCATCTGACAGCTGGGCGGCCCCATCATCGACAATAACTTTCTCCTTAGAGAACTATCTCGGGGGGGGGGGGGCCCTACGGGAAGCTCAGTCCCCTAGGCGCGCTCCCATGTGGGGGACCTCTCTTTGGTTCTTGACTCCCTCAGAAACCCCCCTTTCGAGCCCCCCTCCGTGCTATTCCCTTTGTCATTCTCCCCTTCAAGACCACCTTCCTTCTCTCCCTGGCCTCAGCCAGGAGGCGAAGTGGGATTCAGGTCCTCAGTTGTGACCCTCGGGACATCGCCTTTCTCAGAGACGGATCGGTCGGTCTCGCTTAAGTTCCTGCCTGAGTTCTTAGCGAAGAACCAGGAACCGGGCACGACCTCTCCTTCCCTGGTTATCCGCTCCCTAGCGGATATCTTAGGCAGCGAAGGCAGCGGGGGACATGGACCTATGACCCTCTAGGTGCCTCAGATACTACTGGGAGCGTTCCCACCCCAGGCGTTCCTCTCAGAGAAGCCTCCTTATTTCCATCAACCCCAACAACAAGAAAGACATCTCGGCGGGCTCGATTTCTAGGTGGCTATTCTATACTATCAAATCTGCCTATGCCCAGGCCCACAAAGACCTCCCAGCCCTTTCCCCTCGAGCCCACGAGGTCAGAGCGTTGGCCATGTCCACAGCGTTCCAGCACTCTGTCCCCCGTGTGCCATCTCCTGGAGGCAGCCTACTGGCGTTCGGAGAACCCTTTCATAAACTTTTATCTAAGGGACATCCGCATGACCAGGGCTGATGGTTCTAAGGGGTTTTCATTTGTGGCGGCCAATGCAGCCATAACAGTTAACCCAGGAACCATTAGGGCGCTCGGCCCTCCTCCTATTCCTTTAAATTCTGCTATGGTCTGACATGGTATAGTATACGACGCCAAAATGGGGAGTTTGTATTATACTCCCTGTTTGGCTAAGTATACTTACCATGTCAGACTCTAATGCCCGCCCTACCTTCCCCGCTAGCGCCATAATACAAACTCCCCGAACTCCTCTTTGGGCACCTGTCAGGCCGGAAGGAGTATTCTCTTTCATGGGAAGTTAACCAGCAGGTGCTCATTCTCAGTCACGGTCAGGCCACTGTAGAGAGGGGGTTTAGTGTCAGCATGGAAGTGAACCTGAAGAAGAAGTCCCTGGTTGCCAGGCATCTGATCGTTGACGCTGTCAGAAGAGCAGGTGGTCCTGAGAAACCTCAGATAATCAAAGAGATGCAGAGTTTTTGCATCTTCAGCCAGATGCCAGTATGGGCAATACCTACAGGAAGAAAGAGAGAAGCAGGGAACCGAGGCAAAAGAAAAAAGAGAAAAGCAAAGGCTGAGGAAGTGGAGCAGCTCGAGGCGACAAAAGTGAGACTGGAACAAGACATTGCTGGGCTGGAGGCTGCATCTGCTGAGAAGGCTGAAAATGCAGAACTGGGGGCTCTGTCTCTTTTGGCTCTGTCAAATGGTCTCAGGAGAAGAGCATCAGAGAAGAAGACTGAAATGGTCAGCACTGAAAGGGAATTAGCTGAAAAGTCCAGGCCATGCAGCAGTAAAAGACAGCTTAAAAACGATTTCGTGAAATGGCAGTGCAAGTTTGTGAATGTACAGCAAAATATTAAGGACTGTTCTGATGCTGTAAATATGTAGGACTTTGAAACGGTAATTGAATATTTGAATGATGCCATCTTCAATTTGTTGTGCGATTTCTGGTATGTCAAAGATTCTTTACAGTGAAGGGAGTATAGTGTTTTTAGTTTTGTGGCCCAAAGGGCGACTATATCTGTGTATTGTCTGCCGTGAGAAATGGTGATTTTCTTTTTTTTTTTTTTTCTTTTTTTTTTTTTTTTTAATGAAGATTACATGTACCGGTAAGATTTGATCAGTTGGGAAAATGGGTACCAGGGTTGGGAAAAGGTTGGGAATTTGGGGAATTTAACCCTTTCACCGCCAGATGTTCTATTGTGCATAAATCCCCATCGCCAGCCATTTTTCCAAAAAAACCCTCTTATTTCATACCAGCATATGTGAAACGCGATATCTCTGGAACTAAACAACCAGTTCTCATGCTTTTTTTTTTTTTTTTTTAAATGGAGGAGATACACTGTATTTTTATTATATCATAACATGTTAGTAATCGTTAGTCAACAACAATTTCAAATTTTTAGTAATTTCAATGCAAAAAAAAAAGAGAAAGAAATGAATTATCTTTTCTTCTGAATATAAAAAAGAAGAAAGCATGCCAACAAACTCGCAACAAGGGAGGAAAAATACTCCACTCACAAATGAAGACCAGAAAGTATGGTATATCCAACAGAAAGAAATGGAAGAAACAGCCATAAATTGAACTACTCCAATAGCAGGGAACACACACTCACACACACACACACACACACACACACACATTGGTCTAATGTCACTTGAGGGTGAAGAGACGTTAATTAAATAACTACTACACATACACTCACACACACACACACACACACACACACACACACACACACACACATACACACACACACGGAACACACACACACACACACACACACACACGCACACACACACTCGCACATATACACACACATCCCTTTCTCTCTCACTGTTGAAAGCAACACACACACACACACACACACACACACACACACACACACACACACGCACGCACACACACACTCGCACATATACACACACATCCCTTTCTCTCTCACTGTTGATAGCAATATTTTTTTTTTAAACAAAGTCATTCGCTTGCCTGTTGGTCTCTGGAACCTGGGGAGCTATTCAAGCTTATTATAATTCCCACTCAAACACATCACAAACACAATTCTGTAAGAACCCTGTCATCAGGGGAAAAAAGGGAGAGCAGGTGTCTTATCTCACCTCCATACCCAGATGGGCAGCAAGAGTGACTGCCCTTTGTAAGTTACATTTTATTGCCATAGTTGAAATAGCTCAGTTTTCACACCGTTTCCCAGCTGAACAGGGAGGTTGGAGGATATCCCAGTGGTTGGACAGGTAAAAGTATGCCATAAAGCTTATTTAGTGGTAAAGTTCCATTTTCTCATATCGACCTGTCCAAACAAATGTCATAGTAATGAAAAGGAAAGTGGGAGGAGCGCTCCCTGAAGAAGAAGATTCCGATCCCACATGAAGATGGCTGCACACTTCCCAGACCAAGAGTTTGGTGATGCAGGCAGACATCCCCCAACATCTCCAGTGCAGCAGGTACTGAAAGCTGAGGGATCTGGAACAGGAGACACAAAGACTGGAAGCTGGTTGATCCACCTGGTGGCAAACGGGTTGATATGAGGGTTCCAAGACTGGGCCTATTGATCTGAAAATGCTTTGTTTGATATCCATTCTGAGGGAAGAACTAGATCTTTTCTGGAAAGAGAATCGGCCAGAATCTTTAACTTGCCAGGGGTTTTCATTATCAGAAGAGACATCTCTTGTAGACTGACAAAACAGGTGAAGAGAAATGCCAGGTTGTTCAGTGTCCTGGACGAGTCGTGCATTGCTTTTTTTTTTAATAAGCCACCACAGTGGTGTTGTCTGTGTACACCATAACTGCCTTGCCTTCCGGAATCTGAGACCAAGTTGCGCTGAGCAAAAAAAAAGTGCTCTCAGTTCGAGGACTTTTTATGTGGTCTGAGGCTTTGTGAAGGGACCAGGAACTGCTGGTCTCCATAAGAAAAGGGTGAAGATGTGCTCCCTGGCCTGACTCGCTCACTTTGACACAAATGGTTTGACGACAGAGGGGGAAGTAGAACCCTGGACTTTACCAGTCAGGGTTAACCCAAAGATGAAGGGTGGAAAAAAAATCTTGAGACACAGCCAGTGGGACATTTTGACTGGCCGAGGACTGAAGCCACGCATCGATCAATGCCACCGCAGAGGGCTTGAGTCAAAGAGGACCACAAGATCCACAGCCACAGATAGGAGCCCAGTCATAGTCTGCGGGCTGCATGGAGACGCCGATTGACACTGAAGGAGAGACAGAGCAAAAGATTGTCTGGAAGGAGCACAAGGTTTTGATTTGGTATGGAAGTACAGCCCAGATGAACCAAATTTTGAAAGAGATCCCTGTGTGACTTCTCCAGATGTACAAGACACTTTGGAGAGGCTGAGGGTCTGTTAAACAGTTGCCAGATCCTAGGTAAGAATTGGGGTGTGGTTCTTTCATTGGAGCTCGTCCAAACAGTGCCAAAACATGATTTGGTTCTCTGTCTTACAGAAGCTATGACAGTGTCTGTCATCCGTGCGAACACCCAAGGCCTTATAGACAGACCAGAGGGGAGGGCTTTGAACAAATAGATCTTTCTTGAAAGAGAAAAAGGTACTTTTTAGATGCGGTGTGGACATGAATGTGGAAGTAATGTCTGACAAATCAAGGCTTATGGCCCAGTCCCAAAAGGATGGAAGCTCACAGCCTTCTCACTGTCTCTGTAGTGAACTTGGGAGGTGAAGTATAAAGGTTCAGCTGACTGTCTCTGTAGTGAACTTGGGAGGTGAAGTATAAAGGTTCAGCTGACTGTCTCTGTAGTGAACTTGGGAGGTGAAGTATAAAGGTTCAGCTGACTGTCTCTGTAGTGAACTTGGGAGGTGAAGTACAAAGGTTTGGTTTGCTGAGGTCAGTCACAGGCCTCTGTTTGCTGTTCTCTGGGGAATGATAAACAAAACAGCAAAAAGACATGGAACATATGGGAGAGGGACCTCTTTCAATCACAGGCCTCTGTTTGCTGTTCTCTGGGGAATGATAAACAAAACAGCAAAAAGACATGGACATATGGGAGAGGGGCCTCTTTCATTCAATCACAGGCCTCTGCTTGCTGTTCTCTGGGGAATGATAAAACAGCAAAAAAGACATGGAACATATGGGAGAGGGGCCTCTTTCAATCACAGGCCTCTGCTTGCTGTTCTCTGGGGAATGATAAACAAAACAGCAAAAAGACATGGAACATATGGGAGAGGGGCCTCTTTCATCACAGGCCTCTGCTTGCTGTTCTCTGGGGAATGATAAAACAGCAAAAAGACATGGAACATATGGGAGAGGGGCCTCTTTTCAATCACAGGCCTCTGCTTGCTTGTTCTCTGGGGAATGATAAAACAGCAGCAAAAAGACATGGAACATATGGGAGAGGGGCCTCTTTCAATCACAGGCCTCTGCTTGCTGTTCTCTGGGGAATGATAAAAAAACAGCAAAAAGACGTGGAGCATATGGGAGAGGGGCCTTTGAAATTGCATCCTTCCACAGGAGAGAATTCAAGTCTTTGGTAGAAAGTGCTGGAACTTTGGTCCAAACAGAGATGAAGTCAGGATTGTGGGGGAGGATGGGGGAGGGGGGGGGGGGGGGGGGGGGGGGGGGGGGGCAGTGGACTCCTTAGATCTTCCACACGAAGAGCACCCATTTATCCAAGATGAGAGCAATGCCACTTTGGTGTGTGAGAGGAGGGGGGTCCTTAGAACACCATTACCACAGAGAACACCCATTACCACAGAGAGTACCCATTACCACAGAGAGCACCCATTACCACAGAGAGTTCCCATTACCACAGAGAGCTCCCATTACCACAGAGAGCTCCCATTACCACAGAGAACACCAATTACCACAGAGAATACCCATTACATCAGAGAGCATCCATTACCATAGAGAGCACCCATTACCACAGAGAGCACCCACTACCACAGAGAGCACCCATTACTACAGAGAGCTTCCATTACCACAGAGAGCTCCCATTACCACAGAAAGCTCCCATTACACAGAGAGCTTCCATTACCACAGAGAGCTCCCATTACCGCAGAGAGCACCCATTACCACAGACTGACAGAGAGCACCCATTACCACAGAGAGCTCCCATTACCACAGAGTGCTCTCACACTACTACAGAGAGCTCCCACTACCACAGAGAGCACCCACTACCACAGAAAGCACCCGTTACCACAGAGAGCACCCGTTACCACAGAGAGCACCCATTACCACAGAGAGCTCCCGTTACACGGAGAGCACCCATTACCACAGAGAGCATCCATTACCACAGAGAGCACCCATAGAGAGAGCACCTATTCATTCAAGATGAGAGCATGCCACTTTGGTGTGGGAGGAGGGGGGGAGGGGAGTGGACTCCTGATACCTTCCATTACCACAGAGAGCACCCATTACCACAGGGAGCACCCATTACCACAGAGAGCACCCATTACCACAAGATGAGAGCCTGCTGCTTTGGGAAAAGGTCGAGAAGTAAGACCCCCCCCCCCCCCCCCCCCCCCCCCCCCCCACACACACACACACACACACACACACACGACCAGGATCTTCAATCATCTCTAGATGTTTTCTTCCAGCTGTACAGTGTGAATGTTTTTTATTCCAGCTGTACAGTGTAATGTTTTCTTCCAACTGTACAATGTGAATGGTTTCTTCCAGCTGTACAACATGAATGTTTTCTTCAAGGTGTACAATGTGAATGTTTTCTTCCAGCTGTACAACGTGAATGTTTTCTTCCAACTGTACAATGTGAATGTTTATTGGCAGTTCTTCCAGCTGTACAGTGTGAATGTTTTCTTCCAGCTGTACAATGTGAATGTTTTCTTCCAGCTGTCCAGTGGTAATGTTTTCTTCCAGATGTGCAAGGTGAATTTTTGTCTGGCAATTCTTCCCGCTGTACGATGTGAATATTTTGTGCATCAGTTTTTCCTGTTGTACAATGTGAATGTTTTGTCTATCAGTTCTTCCCGGTGTACAATGTGAATGTTTGTCTATTAATTCTTCCCGCTGTACAGTGTGAATGTTTTGTCTATCAGTTCTTCCTGCTGTACAATGTGAATGTTTTGTCTATCAATTCTTCCAGCTGTACAGTGCGAATGTTTTCTTCAAGCTGTATAGTGTGAATGTTTTCTTCTTCCAGCTTACAATGTGAATGTTCTGTCTGGCTGTTCTTCTTGCTTTACAGTACAGATATTTTGTCAGGCAGTTCTTCCAGCTGTACAGTATAGATATTTTGTCTGGCAGTTCTTCCAGCTGTACAATGCTTACACCCTGATTGTGCTGGCGGTGGACTCCAACTTCAAGGAATGGCAGGTAAGAGAAAACCTGGACCTGCTTGCCATCTGCCTTGAGTGTCATTTATTATTCCTGAAGATTTCTTCCTCTATATAGAAACTGCCAGAACAATGCTTTTCAGAGAGCTGCCTCCATGGTCTGACAGAGCTGTTGAGAATACAGCTAGCTCGTTCAGTACAGTGAGCGCCCATAGAACTTAGAAGTTGAATTTACTTGCAGTCGCATTGTGCTGCTGTAACTCTGTCAAGCAGTTATGTTATCCAACAGCATTTAGATCAAAGAGATAACAGAATTTGTGGGGCAGAGTGTTGTTTCAGTTCCAGATGATGTTGGGAAGGAAGTTATGTAAAGAGTCTTACTTTAGAGTTTTTTTTTTAGAGACTTTCATTGACGGCCTTTGCAGTCACCCCTGTCGGTTTCATGGACAGATGGTGGGTTATAATTGTATTGATATTGGGCGGGGGGACAGGGGTGCAATGTAATTGAGAGTAAAAAGAATGTTTTCTTTGTAACAGAAAGTGCTTCTGACAGCATTTCAGGAGCTGTGTCAGGTTGTTGTGGGCATGAAAGTTACCGACTTTTTGCCATGAATCATCTGATACTAGACTTTATACTCTGTGGTGACATGTGCCATATTGGTCGCAAGTGGAATAGATGTAAGGAAATGTTCACAGTTTGAATAGAATAAAGGGAAAGATTGTCACGTGAACCAATCCAAAGGCATCGTTACCAGGTGGAATGATTTAAAGGAAATGTTCTCATTGGAACAAGTTGAAGGAAATGCTCTTTTGGATATATGAGAGGAAACATTCTCAATTGGAGTGGTTGAAAGCAAACTTCCTCAGATGGAAAAGATGAATGGAAACATCCTCAGTTGGAATAGGTGAAAGACAAAGCTTATGGTTTGAGCAGGTTAAACAAAGCTTTGTTACCTGAAAGTGATGAAACATTCTCTGTTCAGTGTTCCATTTGCAAGCAGTTTGTAGGAGCATGTTGTACAGATGTCTCAAATACTCACTGAAATGCTTGACTTTCATTCTTTGTCAGTTTGCACTTGGTTCAGCGTACAGTATAATTAAGTTCTTCAGAAACAGTGTATTATAGCTCATAATTCTAGAAAACATGGACTTCATATGCGCGCCTCAAATGACATGATTTCAAAATAGCATGTTTTATCTTCCAGCATAGGTACTGCTTCTGAAACAGCAGTGGTTTTCAGTTTAGGAGAATATAGCTTTTATGTGCAGTAGAGATAACCATTTCGATAATAGCTTGTAATGCTTGAAAACTTTCATTTTGGCGTCATATTCTTTACCATGTCAGACCATAGCATTCAACAACAGTTAGTTAGCTCTGAAAGGCCAAATTTTTTTGTGGCTAATGCAGTAATAAGACCATCACGTGATGCCCACCCTACTTCCGCCAGGGAAGAAGCCAGTGTAAACTTCCTGTTCCTCGTTCTACTTCGGCCTCCTGCTTAACAAGGACAGGTTTTATTGCTGTCTCGCCTATACTTCTGTTTTTGTAGAGATTGCTTGTGTGCTTGCCTTCTTTACTTGTTCTGTTGTGGCTTACACTAAACCATGGGTACTATTGCCGCTTGAGGCTTACAGTTGGTGTTTTATGATTTTTTATTCACGCTGTATGGCATGACAGCTCGCGACTTTTCAGTGCCATTTGTTCTCCATTCGGCCCATACTCGCCGGTGCAGGAACGCGTCCACTCTTTGTAGGAACGCGTCCCTCCTCATCCTTTATTCTCTTCCACCTGTTTGCCTTCACTCTTGTGCTCCATTTCTGTAAATTTACTTCGGCAATTGAACTCTTGCCAGTCACTCAAGCCGCCATCTTTATTCACCCCAAGCCGGTCAACCTTCGCGTGGTCATCCACGTTTGTCCTACCTGGTTTAGTGGTACAGAGGTTCCCCTCCACTTTTATTAGCACCTTATTTTCATTGGTACTAGTACAGGTTGATCAAGTTCTTTATGATCTCTCTATCTTTTTTTCTACCTTATTATCATTATTTCTAGTACAGATCGATCGAGTTTGCCTTTACGATCTCTCAATCCACTATTAAAGAGAAGAAACAAGCATTCCTTATCCTAGATTCTCCTCTACCAAATGGCCCTTTCGCCTTGCTTCTCATACATCTGCTGGGCGTTAGTTTATTTTACTCTTGCGCTCCATTCCTTGTCACTTTCAGCGATGGAACCCTCACGGGTCAATCAATCCGCCGTCTTTGATTGTTCCACGCCAGTTGGCGTTTCTGCCTCACCGCATGGTGTCCACCTTCAGTCGCACCTGGTTTGGCGGTACGGAGGTTTCCCCCGGCACATTCATTAGTACCTTATTCATCATTATTAGAAGGTATATCGGGTGTCTTTTACGATCTCTTGATCTACCAACTTGTGCACATTTATTAGTACCGTATTCATCATTATTACAAGGTGATATCAAGTGTCTTTACAATCTCTTGATCTATCAACTTGTCTCCACTTTATGGTCGTGTGCTCCGTGTTTGCTCTCCTCCATAGTCCAACATGGGTGTAGGGTACTGACGAGTTGAGCCACATCGCTCTCCGGAAGTCGCTGTTTGCCCAGGAGGACCGGCATGCCGATTCCCCAGAGCAAACTGTTCTTCTATGGTAGAATGTACGGCCGGTGTAGGGGGGGGGGGGGGGGGGGGGTCCGCGCAGGGGACGCGCGACCATCATTTTGATACCTCCTCTACCTGACTGATGGACACACGATCACTGCGTCCAAAGGGCAAAAGGCAAGCTGCCACCATTTCTAAATTTACTTCAACATTCCTGCAGTCCAATGCAGGCTACCCCAAAAAGGGAAAGCGCGCCTTTAGAATTCGTACCCGAACTTGCCTTCTCCCCCCCCAGGTCCTCGGTGGTATAGTAGGTAGTTTCCCGCGTGTCACTTGGGAGCCCAGGGTTCATTTCTCCGTTGGGGAGAGCAGGATTTCCCACCTTATCCATCGGGGAGAGCAGGATTTCCCACCTTACCCCCGTTTAGGAGAGCAGGATTTCCCACCTTACCTGTTGGGGAGAGCAGGATTTCCCACCTTACCTGTCGGGGAGAGCAGGATTTCCACCTTACCTGTCAGGGAGAGCAGGATTTCCCACCTTACCTGTTGGGGAGAGCAGCAGGATTTCCCACCTACCTGTCGGGGAGAGCAGGATTTTCCACCTTACCCGTTTAGGAGAGCAGGATTTCCCACCTTACCCGTTGGGGAGAGCAGGATTTCCCACCTTACCTGTTGGGTAGAGCAGGATTTCCCACCTTACCTGTTTTGGGGAGAGCAGGATTTCCCACCTTACCTGTTGGGGAGAGCAGGATTTCCCACCTTACCTGTTGGGGAGAGCAGGATTTCCCACCTTACCTGTCGGGAGAGCAGAATTTCCCACCTTACCTGTTGGGGAGAGCAGGATTTCCCACCTTACAGGCTGGCTTGCCTTCTTCCCTTCCAACACACGGTGAGACACACACAACTCTCTCTGTCATGCTGCGTCACATGACCTTCGGTCCCCGGGGAATTTTGCAGAGGCGCGGACCAGCACGGGTGACAGGATGCATATGGAATCACCACCCATCACTTGCCTCTATGAGACTGGTGCCATTAGCCCTCCCCCCACTAATAGCACACAGGCTCATGACGCTCTCCCCACCGTGCACAAGTTCAGCCACCACTAGTGCACGAGGAGCGTCCTTACTCCAGTGGCGGACTTATGCAGTCCCTGGGACCCCCAAACTGGCCATAACTCCGGGTTGTCAGCCGCAGGCACCGCCACACCGGGATCTGTGTCACGGACCCCTGGCAATCGATGCACCCCAGTCGATTGTCGACATTTCCCCTAGGGGTACAGGACGTTGGGGAGTGGACTTATTCCGCTTCCCACTTGGGCAACGTCTACGGTCCCGTTACTCCGGGGGGAGGAATGACCAGCGGGACCACAGGTAACCTGCCCGATCCAAACCAGGTGCTGACCACGTTACCGCAGCCACTCCAATTCGTACACAGGCGCATAGGGAGCTCAGTTGCCGTGCCCTCCACCGCTCCCCCTAACACACAGGGGGCTCCTATGGATCCACCAGGGTGGTGTATGGCAGTGCAGTGCACTCTCCGGGGGGGGGCGTACGACAGGCCACGCTCTTCCCCCCCCCAGTGTCTCAGGTTACCCTGATCCCCACAGAAATTCTGCCCCCAGGCCGCCACAGCCCATTTTCCCTCCGTGGGGACCTGTGGCTCTATGCCCCTCAGAGGGACCAGTGGGCTTACAGCAGACCAACAATACCAGCTCCATGGTCGCATGTGGCACCCAGCCTCGCGCTGGCTCGACCTAGGTCTCCCTCCCTCTCAGGCGCTGTCCGATCGGCAGGACAGACTTCCCTCCAATAGTCTGGCTGCCGATCATGGAGCCACCAGGGACCTGCCCTTGCGTCCTCCCACTACCAAGCTAGGGCGGGACCCTCACTCACCCCTGCCGTTGCCTCCTCAAGAAGGTTCATTGCAACCTCTTCAGGAACCCAACGCTCCCGACTCTGAGGATGAGGTAGAGGACTCCTTGTCCTCATCACGTGACTTTTCCACTATTGAGCACTGGCGCCCGGACCTTGTCGGGAGGGAGGCCTCACCCCCTGAGAAGTTCCGTTGGTGCCCAAATACGCCTTATTTTTCCTTCCAAGCGGGCTCGCCCAGATTTGTCGCCCCTCAGACTCTTCCGTCCATTTGGGAGTGTCCGGCAACCCTAGCCAGGGGTGCGCAAGTCGTCCCTTCTCCAGGGAATAAATCCCTCTCGGCACTGGATGCGGCCCCTATTGGCACGTTCCTCAGGGACCTCCGGAAGGCCCATATCTCCCACATCTCCTCCCTGTTCTCCTAGGACACTCCAGTGACCAGGGAAATTTGCAGTTCCTTGGCCGGCTGCTGGTTCATCCCCCATCTGGCCTCCCACTTCCACCACAATCTCTACCAAGAACCTGTGGAGTGGGACCATAGAGTCAGATCAAGGATCCAACATAACACTGCTGGACATGTCCTTTCGACATGCTCTACAGTGGGTGGAGGAGATCTGGCCGGAGGAGACAACTCGGTCTCTGTGTCCTCAGACGTTCAGTATTCTGAGACACACCCTGAGACCGTATCTTGCTTGTTCAGCGACCCCTTGATGCGACTCCTAGTCAACAGGATCTCGCGCCACCTTTCGGCTGTGGCGGACAGCGCAGCCAGAGCTACAACAATTGCTTGAGGCCATACTGTCACGGGCTATCTCGCCCCGGCGCTTTAGGCGGCCTTGCGGTGCATTCCAGGTCAGGAGCAGTCGCTCTTCGGCGACTATTCGGCTGCCTTCATTGCCCATTCAGTTTAAGAGCATAAGCAGGCAGCCTCATATGTGGCCAGGCCCCTCCTCGGCAGCCTCGCCCTCTCAGACCCTCCTTTGCTCCTCCACTCCCCTACCGGACCCCAACCCTAACCCAAGCAGGTCCCATTCCACACTGCTCAGCCTGCCAAGCGCTCTGAAAACCCCTTTGCGACCGAAGACGAAACTTCCCCAGCAGAATTTTCATTTCGGCCAGCAGGGACGGCCCTGGAGGTGACTGGAGGACTCACCTACGGGGGGAGCTGGAGTAGGGAGAACTCAGACCACTACCCCTCTATCCTCCCACTCTCCTCCCCCTCCACCCTGGCCCGTCAGCCCCTCTGGCGGGCAGCTTATCCCGACATGCCCACCAGTGAGACATATGGGCCTCAGCCCATGGATAGTAGCGGTCCTACAGGAGGGGCTCCGCTTGCCTTGGGCCCATGAATGCCCTCCTCTGATAATTCCCCCCCCCCCCCCCTCTCCCAGCGACCCCTCCCTGGGCCAGGTGGAGGCTCCTCGCCAGGAAGTCTCAGAACTCCTCCAAAAGGGGGCCATCACAAAGATCCCCCGTCCCAACCAGGGTTCTACTCCAACCTCATACACCCATCCCACAGATGATACCAACGGTTCGTCTGGCAAGATCGGGGGTTCCAGTTCAGGCCACTCCCCTTCGGCCCTTCGGCCTCACCTCAGCACCCGTCCTATTCATGAAGGTGGTCAAGGAGATGGCCTCCCTGGCCAGACAGGAGGACTTTCGCCTCCTGGTGCACCTGGACGACTGGCTCATCCTGGGTCCCTCCCAGGCCTGGGTGTCAATCCCACACCAACCATCCGCTATGCCTCTGTTCCAAACTAGTGTTGTCACCAACCCCAACAAGTTTGAACTCAACTGCAGTCAGCTGTCCTTTTTGGGCATGAGTTTCAACATACTGCCTGTATGGTCTCTCCGACCCAAGAGAGATCCACCTGCATTGGGGACCTCATCTCCCGCCCCTCCCGCCTCCGCCTATCCATCCACTCCCCAGCCAGAACCTTACCTCCCTCCTGGGGATGATGGAGTCCCTCTCATCCCTCATCCCTAGGCCGGTCCCCAAGTGCCAACTCGAAAGGGAGTTCCATCGTCGATGGTCTCAGACCTCCGACCACTGGCATCAGTCCATCCCCTGGGTCCTTGGTTCCAGTGGGCTAGGGAAGAGTGGCTCGACCCCACCACTTTGTTCCCCGGGGTCCCATTTCCCTCCCAGCCCAACCCCTGGACCTCTACACAGACCCCTCCAACTCGGGCTGGTGGCCCACTTGGAGAACCCTCATACCTCGGGAGTGTGGGACGCACAGTCTGCCTGTCTCCACATCAACGTCCTGGAATTGGAAGCGGTCAGGCTTGCCTTCCTCTGCTTCCAACCCCAGGTCCCACACTGACTTGTTCTCCTGCTCACGGACAACACTTCAGTGCCATGTTAGGTCAACAAGGGGGGGGGGGGGGGGGGGCCCTCCCTCAGCCTCTCTCTCCGAATAGAGGCCCTCCTCCGCTGGTGCCACGCGTGGGGAATCACACTCTGCGCGAGACACATAACGGGGACCCTCCTCCACGCGGAAGGGACCCTCAGCAGACTAACCCTCAGCTCGGTAGGGAACAGTGTTCAGGCCCAGGGTCGCTCTCCCTTCCCTGGTCTGGCCTCATAACATACGCCTTCCCTCCATTCCCAATCCTCCACAAGGTGATCAGGAAGGCGAGACTGAGAAGACCCAGGCTCAGCCTCATCACCCCGTGGTGGCCGACCCAGTCCTGGTTTCCAGACCTCAAGTCCCTCCCTCATGTTTCCCCCTCTCCAGTGAGCACTCGTGGGGACATGCTTAGATGCTCGCATGGCTTCTATGTCAACCCAATTGCGAGATCTGCCCCTCCCTCACAGACAGACAGAGAGCCCAGTCCATCCTAGACATACCCGCTGGGGCTGGGGCCTTGCAAGACCTATGGATTAGCGACGGCTTCGCACAGAGCCAGCTCTGAGCCTCTCTACTATTACCGGTGGGAAAGATGGGCCTCCTGGTGCTCAGACAACTCTGTTCCCCCTTCTTGCCCTTCCAATATCCAGATAGGCATCTTCCTATCTCGCCTATTTTTTTCTTCATTAAGGCTCTCGGCTAGTTCCATTGGGGGCTACTGGAAACGCTTGCGCCCCAGGCGCTCCTCCCAGCCCTATTTTTAGATGGCTTTCCAAGACGGACAGATCAGCCTACACCCAGGTGTATAAGAATCTCCGTCTTATCTCCCCGGGGCCCATGAGGTCAGAGCACTGGCCACTTCCGCCGTTCCAGCACTCTGTCCCCTTGCGCCACCTCCTGGAGGCAGCCTACTGGCGTTTGGAAAATCCCTTCATAAAATTTTATTTAAGGGATATCCGCATGACCAGGGCTGATGGTTCTAGGGACTTCTTTTGCAGTTAACACAGCCATATCTATTCGACTGCTAACCCTAAGAACCATTAGGGTCCTCAGCCCTCCTCCAATATCTTAAAATTCTGCTATGGTCTGACATGTTAAAGTATATGACGCCAAAATGGGGAGTTTGTATTATACTCCCTGTTTGGCTAGTATACTTACCATGTCAGACTCTAATGCCCACCCTACCTTCCCGCTAGCGCTATGGTTCTCGGGGTTACCTTGCGTATATAGGCCTTGTTGATGAGGAACAGGAAGTTGACACCGGCTTCTTCCTTGGCGGAAGTAGGGTGGGGGTCATGTGATGGTCTTATTACTGCATTAGCCACAAAAAATTCGGCCTTTCAGAGCTAACTGCTGTTGAATGCTATGGTCTGACATGGTAAGTATGCTAGCCAAACAGGGAGTATAATACAAACTCCCCATTTTCGTTTGTTTGCCTTTTTGTGTGTGTGTGTGTGTGTGTGTGTGTGTGTGTGTGTACTCCGCCGGTAAGTACTTGTGAAGTGACAGATGATGATAGTTAGAATTTCAAAGTAGGTAGCTATCTCTGTGTGGCACATTTACCTTTAGAAAAGAATTGTGATATTTGAGCAGAGGATGTTCTTCATGTACTTTACAGAAAGTCATGATGTCAGAGCAATTCAAACAAATGTTTTAACACTTTAGATTAAAAAAGATACAAATGGAGGAAGTATTTTTTAGATCAACCTATCCAGCCCATTTTCCAAGAAGCATGTAAGTAGGCGAAACTCTGTGTGTGTGTGTGTGTGTGTGTGTGTGTGTGTGTGTGTGTGTGTTTTTTACATTTCTTGATTATCATGAAAGTCATTACATGTTAGGAAATTAATTCTAATAATTAGTTTCTAGTTTTTGATAAACATTCAGCTATGGTTATTATTTGATTGTTCTGCTTTGTGTGTGTGCGTCAGGTGTTGGCTGTGGGTCTGATTCACTTGCTGCTCTTCACCGGCAACATCCTGACCTCTCTGGAGGTCATCCGCCAGAAGCTGAAGACAGATGGCAGCCTCAGTTTCCTCAGCAGAAAATACAAGTTCCAGAACAATTCCCATTCAAAGACGCTGTGAGCTGGTTGCCAGGTTCACTGTGCTTGAAAACAGAGCGTGGCTCAGCATTAATGATTGGGGCATTGTGATCGTAAAAAGGTTTGAGTGGGTTTTGTGGGGAGCTTTTACTTTCTCTGTGTGTGTGCATGTGTGTGGGTTAGATGGGTGGGTGGGGGATGACAGAGGCAAACTGGGGTAGATTAGTAATGATACATATTGACACCAGTGCTCTGTGTGTGTTGTGTGTGAGTGTATGAAGATGGATGGATGTCTGTGCCCCTCTTCAGTATGCACTTATCTGAGCTTAGTTACACCGAAAACCGTCGGCAAGGTAAGTAACTCCGTAATTTGAACATGGTTACCCAATTAAAAAATAATTTAAAGAGAGGAAAGGAAAATAACGAAATGAAAATAATTTTAAAAATTCCTACGAATATATATGTTGCTATATCGTAAGTTTGAAGAATGTCACATGAGCCATTTACTCGGGAATAAAAAAAAAAAAAAATCTTCTTCAGAACTTTCTTCCGAATTGTTGTTCATCATACCTGGAACTTCATCCCAGTCGAAATCTAGGTCACTCTAAGCTTCATTACCCAGCACTTTCACTAAGTCTTATGCCGTAAATCCTACAAAACACAGTATCTCCATCACTAAATCTCATTATAGAACGGCAGAACTCAAGGTTAGCCACGGTGAAAAACGGCATTTCGACCTCAAAACTTAAAAAATTCGAAACTCGAGAACCACGGCACGTATCGACTCGCGGTTTTTTTTGCAAACGGAAGTAAATGGCTACAGGAAGAAGGAAGTCACGTTCTCGCGAGACTTCCTTTTCTACGAGAAACATGGCGGCGCCCATTGTTGCCACGTGTTTTTTACCGGCGCTGGCGGGCGCTCAGCGTTGTGTGTGTGTGTGTGTGTTGTAGATGTTATATTTCAAGCTTTTGTTTGAGATTATATTGAAGTTTTTGTTTGAGTTTGTGTGTGAGTATTGTTTTTGTGTGGATGGGTGTGTATGTACATGTGTTTGAGGTACATGTATCGGTGCTGTGTGCCAGTTTAGACGCTACTTCTTTAGTGAGGATATGTTGGCCTGTTTTGTGAGGCTTGATAACCCAAATGGAGTGACTGGTCCGTCCCATTATCTCCTCCTGAGCGAGTGAAGATAAAGTCCCAGAACCAGCACTGCTGCGTGTTTCCAAAGTCATGAACACAGAAATGCCCAGAACTGCCATGAGTGTGTACAGTCTGTCTCTGTTGGGTGTGTACATTTGTGGTCTGTGTATGTGTCATTCTGAGTTACAAGAATAAGAATAATGTGTTCACAGCATTTTCCTGTTCTTTTCCTCACATTCTTCGTTGTGTTTCTTTCTTTCTGTCTGTCAGCATTTTTCCTTTTTTTTTGTTTTGTTTGGTTTGGTTTGGTTTTACTTGTCTCTTGTTCATACTGCTTTTCTTCCCTTTGTTCTGTCACTCTGTGTGTTTTGTTCCACACAGTTTTCCTCTGGGATGAGACTGAATTGAGCCAAGTGCTCAGCAGTCTTTTCATTGCAGAGGTGCCAGCTGTCCAGATTTCATTGTGTTTGGTTAGTACTGTTCGCAGTTTGTTCAGACCATGTTCATGCCAATGTCTGAATCATTTTGGCAAGTTAATTTTTGATTTGGCAGGGTCATTTCCCATCCATCTTGTAAGTCACTTGCCAGTTTGGCAACACAGATGCGTACCAAGCATGGGATGGGATGGTGGGTTTAGACAACTGTAATTCAAGTCTGAGATGATGAAGCCGAGCTGAAGCCACTTGCATACGCATTGAGTGGACCAGTCAGCCGGTGTATTTTCCAGAACAGGAAAGGATGTGACTTGATTCGTTGTCTAGTGATCTCTGGCAACTGCTTCACTGTATTAAGGATTTCGACAGAGGAGGTTTTTAATTGGTTAAAAACACCTAGTGTTATGGATTTAGTTGCAACTGTAAAAGTCTCGGCAACGGAAACAGAAATGTTGGCCAAGTTCTACTGAAAATGCTCCCTGTCTGGTGCCGTCCATCCCGGAGAAACTTGTCCACATGTCCTGCCAGTAACAGAACTTGACTGCAGATAAGCCTGTGTATGCCATGGGGGTAAATGCTGTATGCATGCTGAGGACTGAGGGTCTGAGAGTTCATTATATAGGAAAAATAGAAATGTTGGTCGGATTTCTCAGTTTTTCTAAAAATACATCAGTGGAGGTGGTGTTGCTGCCAGGTACCGTTTTGAGATACGTATGTACTTTTATAGTTTGTGTATGTAATGCTTTTCCTATGAATAGTATGACTGTCCGGCTTAATGTTCCTGGACAGTCAGATTTGTAAATGTGCCATTTTAACCTGGTTCAGTAGTGCATGTAGCGGTGTATAGCTTTTATTGAATACTGTGTATGGGTAACATATGTCAATGGAAAATATTGTGGGTAATGTAAGTGGATATACACTGGATGTTTCATTATTAGTCCGGAGTTTTGTGTTAATGGGGAGACATGATGGGGTTTGAGCAGAATATACTGGAAATGTATGATGGAGACTTGGAGAGGAATTTTGTGGGTGTTTACTGGTGCTTTTCAGTGTTAAGGGAAACGTTTTATTAAAATGAATATAAGCCATTTTTTATTGCCTGAATTTTTTTGCTTTTTTCAAATTCATGCTTTGTGTGTATGCTTTTGTTAAGTCTCAATGATTTGTTGAATGAGTTAGTTCATATTAAATGTTGATAACAATGTTTGTTTGAATGAGTTATTTCATATAAAATGTTGATAACAATGTTTATTTCTGATTGTTGCTTTGGTTATTCTAATCAAATGATGATGCTCTGAGATAAAGATGCATTTATGTAAAATATATTCTACAAAATCTTGGTTTTTTTTTTTTTAATTCTTTGTTTGCAATATGATTGCTATTGTGCAAGCATATCTATGATGATGTGTATCTGTGATTACATGTACGTAATGCATATTCATTTTGCTTTGGTAGCTTTTGTGTAGCAAGCACATGATTAAAGTATTTGTTTTTAAAAATTGTTAAAAGAGTTAACTTGCAAAAGGATATTACATTTTGAAAATGGTTTTAACTTGGCATAGGGTAGAAACACATGGTACTACTAGATGAGATGACAGTACATTGGTTTTAGTTTGGCATAGGATAGAAACACATGGTAATACTAGATAGATGACAGTACATTGGTTTTAGTTTGGCATAGGATAGAAACACATGATAATACTAGATGAGCTTAGCTTGGCACAGGGTTTAAAACATGAAGTAAAACTAGAGGAGATGACATTGCTATGTTTGGTTTGGCATAGGGTCTGAAACATAAAGTAACACTCGAGGAAATAACTGTGCAAAGTAGGATTGTTGTCCAGGAGTGTAAACTGAGTTTGTTATGAAACGGAATAATAAAATGTGCATGAGACCACAGATGCCTGTGATGCTTTAACATGGTATGTGTAAAACATAGTGCAAGCTTTGTGGAGAGAGTTTACTGACCCAAAGACCTTCCCAGATGATATTTTTGATAACTTATACTTTTCCCTGACTAACTAATGCGATGCAGTAAGGGTCGGATTCCTGCTTTGTACAAAATACCAGTTTATAAGTAGACCTAGACCACTGACCAAAACACCCACGCCTCTCCCTCCCCCCTCCCTTCCCCACCCAAGACTTAGCCTTCCCCCACCTCCAACCCCCTCCTGCCTTTGAGCGATTGAAGGAGATGCCCCCACCTCCACCCCCCTCCCACCTTTGAGCGATCAAAAGAGATGCCCCACCTCCACTCCCTTCATGCCTTTGAGCGATTGAAGGAGATACCCCCACCTCCACCCCACTCCTGCCTTTGAGCGATTGAAGGAGATGCCCTCACCTCCACCCCACTCCTGCCTTTGAGTGATCGAAGGAGATGCGGCCTCATCTGCTGTTATCAGCTGCACACAGTCATGGCTGTTCTCAGCTGCACACAGATAGAAAGAGAGCAGCTTGATAACACATTGCTGACAGAACTGATTGCATCTTTAGCAAATCAGAAAAAAAAAAAAAATGCAACAATCTACATTGGATTTCATTAACAGAAGACAGCCAGTGAACAGCATCAGATTGAAACCTGGTATGAGGATTCAAAAGTTACTGCTAATTAGAGACATATATCCTAACAGTGGGTTTCAATGGGATCAAGATGAAGGAGAGTATGATTATTTGAACCCGCCCCATTTTGAAAAAAGGAAGTAATGTTTGCTCCAAGAAAATGAAGAATGGCAAAGATACTGGGCTGGATTGTATACTTGGTGAGCTGCTGAAATATGCCTGTCAATCTGATGTAATTGCCAACCTCTTTATAGTTTATATATATATATATATATAGAGAGAGAGAGAGAGAGAGAGAGAGAGAGAGAGAGAGAAAACAACCATCCAATGAAAAAGCAAACAGCAAGTTTTCCTTTTTTCCAGGCTCTGGGTCTTCCTCAGGGACTTCTTCATGAGGTACTACTGGAAAGTCAAACAATCCTTAACTCTGTCTTTCTTTGATTACTTCTCAGTGAATTGCAGATGGCTGGCACAGGCCCTCACAAGAGAACAAATCAAAATTTGACAGTTAACAAAAGTGATCAGTGTTAAATATTGCACCCATATAGACTCCATAACGGATCCCACCTCCCCCACAGCCCCAATACTCACACAACACCCACACACCGAAACCGAAACAAATTCACACTCCCAAAATACACCCCCAATACACACACACACACACTCGCTCACTCACGCACGCACGCACGCATGCAATACTGCAGAGAAATGGAAAGAGAGAGAGGGGGGGGGGATGGGGGGGGGGGGGGAGAGAGGGAAATACCGTTTTCAATAACATGTCGCAGATTCAATTGTCTATGAACGTTTTCAACAAACCCATCTCACCTATGCATAGCTCCCACAAATATGAAACTATGTGCCTAAGTAAGCAAGGTAACATATTGCAGAGTAGATCACACCCAGAGCACCATTTTAAAGCAGGCTGACCACACACATGCCTTCTCCCGAAAAGGCGGAGCAGAGGGTGAAGGGGGGAGGGTATGAGCAGGTAGGTAGGGAAGGACTGGGGCAGGAACGAAATTGTTATAAATAAGGAGGGGGGAAGGGGGAAAATTTTAGTGAGTGCGCGCGCACATGTGAATGTGCGTGTGAGCACGCTTGTGCACGCAAGCCCACAAGTGAAACAAGGGGGAGCGGGGAAGAAGATAGTAGACATGATGGAAAAATGGGGGGTGGGGGGAGGGGGGGGGGGGGGGGCTAGGAAGTGGGAGGGAGAGGGAGGAAGAAGGTCAAGAGCCTGGGAGGGGAAGGTCTGAAGAAAGGCTTGAATGAAGGGTGTGGCAGAAAGGGTAGATACTGAAGATAGGGGAGGGGGGGGGGGGTTAGAGGTGAAGGGTGGGGTATCGTTGGAAGGGGAGCTGGGGAGAAAGGTGGGTAAGGGGAGGAGTATAGGTGACCATGTTGAGTGAGGCCTTCTGGGTAAACAGTACGTAATTTGTTGAACCAGAAAGATTCATGTCAGAGTCTGTAATCATTGTCCTCTGAAAAAACTTTTTTTCTATAAGTACACATCTTAGACCCTTTAGGGAGTGATTAGTCTGGTGGAAATGTCTGGTTACTAAAGTTCCAGTGTTCTTTTTGATGTTTGATCTGTGCCGTAAAAAACGAGTTTTTAATGAGTTTTTAGTTTCCCCAATGTACTGGCTGTGTGGGCATTTGTTGCAAAACAGTAAATAAATAATGTTGCTAGTTAAACAGTCCATGTGGCGTTGGATGGTGAATGATTCTCCTGTTACTGTGCTTTTGAAGTTGGTGGTTTCTACTAGGTGTTCTTGGTAGATCACACATTTTCTACCACACAGAAAGCACCCGGGTGATGAAGAGTCCAACTGACGGGGGAAGTGCGCAGGACATGAGAAAATTTTCTTAGGGACTTGCTGTTTCTTTCTCCCGAAATGGGTGGGACTGGAATGGCCTTTTGAAGTCTAGGACTGGATTGTAGAAGGGGGTGAAGTTCCATTAACCATTGACGTAGAGGTGGGTTAACTGGATTGTGAGTGATTATGACAGGAGTGCGTTGGGTATATTTTTGGAAAGAGCAGGGCATTTATTCTGAACATTGGACTGAATGCATTGTTCTACCACTGTATGAAAAAGGAAATGTAAATAATCGTAACTACCACAGAGGAATTTCTTTAAGTGATGCTAGCAGTAAATTGTAAAGCACTATTATCAATCACAGACTACAAGAATAGATTGAAGGTAATGATATCGCTTGAGAAAATCAGGCAGGATTTAAGCGTAATTATTCAAATATAGATCATATGTTAACTTTGATGGCCTTCATGCAGAAGCAGTCAGCCTTTAAATCATCAGAAGTTGTATGTTGCTTTCATAGACTTTGAAAATGCTTTTCATTCTGTTAACAGAACTATTCTTCGGCCTATTCCTTCCAAAGCTGGTGTTCATGGAAAACTGCTGAGGTGCATTATAAGCATGTATTCCCATGCGAAAGCTAAGGTTCAGTGTGGGGGTAATATGACCGACTACATTCAATGTACCTCTGGTGTAAAACAAGGGGATGTGTGGAGTCCTGTTTTATTCTCTCTTTTCATTAACTAGTTAAGGTAAGAGGTTATTAAAAATGGAAAACAGTGCACAGTTTACTTTGATTTGATTTTTTTTAAAAGACTACATTGTTTTGATGTCTGAAACTGTTATAGGCTTACAAACGTAAGTTATCACGAACTGCAACTTCACTTCAACGAACAGTAAACATTGTCAAAAAACAATGTAATTGTGCTTGGAAGTTTTCTTTTAGCAATTAGAGAAATGTAGGACTTATAATGGAATGTTTATGCATTTAGTGAATGCATGTTTTTCAAAATGGAGTGACTGATGGCGGAGAACGAAGCAAAATTTAGAAAGAGAGGGGGTTAGTTACCGCCAAGGACATTGACAAACAAAGCACAGGACAAGACACGATGCATTTCGACCTCTTGGGTCTTTTCAGGCAAAAAAACCAGATCACATTTAACATTTAGGACAGTACAAACAAAGAACAAAGAGAGACTTATCAGGCATCCATGTGATATGAAGAATGGCCGCCAGACAGAAATGACAGAGGGGATTATGGGAGAGGGAAAGGAGGGGGGGGGGGGGGGGGGTGTGTGCGTGGAGGGAGGGGAGGAGTGGGGCGATGGGGTTGTGTAGTTAGTTTAGTGGTGTGGTGTGGTATATGTGATGGTTGTGGTTAAGATGGATTGAAAATAATGCTAAGAGGGAGGTTGGCAGGGGGGGGGCAGGGGGGGGGGGGGGGGGGGGGGGGGTTGATATATATATATATATATAAACAGTATTATGGGTGTAAACAGTATTCTGGGTGAGTTATGATGATGATGAGACTAACTGTGGAAAGTTGTCACACATATATCAGACACACACACACACACACACACACACACACACACACACACACACACATATATATATATATAGTACACTCAAAAAAAAAATTTTTCATTAATCAGTCACTGATGGGTGATGATCAAGTGAGATCAACAGCACCATAGGAAGGGTCTTCTTCTCCGTTCACTTAGGCAGGAATCCTGGAGGTACTGGTAAAGGCTGCTGCATGGTGAAGGCCCTCTAGTGGTCAGTAAAGTTTTGCACCCATTGGTGTGTTGGGAGGCTAGGTTTCCACTTTTAGTGCCGCTGGGAATGTTCCACTGTCACTGGGGCAGCATGGATAAACTGAAGACTCGCCAGTGTGGAATATTGTGGACATGTGATGTCACAGTCTGGAGCGCCCTGTTCTCAGTCCCACAATGATCGTCGTCTTCATTTACTTAGGTAGGAGTTCTGGAGGTACTGATGGAGGCTGCTGTATGGTGAAGACCCTCCCGAAAATGAGGAAACTAATCCTTGAAACTGCTTGTGAAGTTGTTTGACTCTCGGTACAACCTGTCGCTCAGCATGAAGCTGAAATTTGGGTCCTTTATGATATTGCTGCCGACTGTGGAAATGTTCGTTTATTTGCGTTAAAAAGCAATTTTTGAGAGTGAGCATACAAACACCTAACGATTCAATTTATCACGAAGTAAGCAGATGTCAAATATATTTGTATTCTGCGACAAATTGCACACATTATTGGTTGAAAATAGCATAAGTGCAAATCCGAAGGTTGCCCAGGAGAAAATATATGTAATATGATTTCTTTGGAATACACTGATTGATTGTAGATGGCAAAAAATGGTCATATCTTGCTCAAGAAAGTGACAGATTTACTTTGTACAGAAAGTTCAAATCTATGCATTGTGTACCGATATATATGTCAGTTGAAATGGACTGTCATTTAAGATATATTTTTACTAAGTTCAGGTTAGAAATTTTCCGATACTTTTGTTCATTATTGTCATTAAAGGAAGAATGATTTAAATTTGATCTAATCTGTCTGCTGTGCAGGCTTTAAAAGTGTCGAAGAAAATGGAAGTTCATTTTGTGTTGTGCTGTCACACTTTAAATGAGCTCAGGAATCAGTAAATTCATAAACAGTATTACAGTACACTTCGCTTATAAGAAAGTCATGGGGACACAATTTTTTTTGTTTCTTATATCAGAGGTTTCTTATATACGAACACTCGAATATAAGAAAATTTTTAAAGTGCATTTTCTTATAACCGTGGAAATGGCAAGAAAAGAAAGAAAAAAGGAAAAGAACACACCTGTCAAGAAAAAAATGCGTAATAGAGAAGGAAATTCTTTTATTTCAATATACTGGTCCTCTTCCATCATACATTATTCTTGTTGTAAGAAGACTAAGTAAGTGTATGCTGCTAGACTTAACAATAGAATGGGATGATGTGACGCCGTGAGTGTCTTCTTTTTTTCCCGGCAGAACACCTCACAGATCTCGGCGAAAATTCAAAATGCTGAGAGTTTATTTTGAGAAATTCTTAGTTTCAGTATCTATATACACACACACACATATATGGTGTACATGCATAGTATTTTATTTATGAGTCCTAGGCATACTTTCCTCTTCTTTGAGAGTTTTGATAATTGACTTGCTAGTTTCGTCATAATTACTGCAATACCTGGAGAACCTTTGAGTTATTTGAAAATGCTAAGCAACACGAACAACGCGTGCAAAATGTTGGCACTAATTTTGGATATAGATTTTTGTCCTCACTACCGTCTGTTCCAGGAATAGGAAAAAGTGGTGGATGGGGCAGCACTTTCTAGACATCGGAGAACAGGCAGTGTAGACAACAATGGTTGTCCGGAACAGTGTCGCTGCGACAAACATCTCCACATTCGACCCCCAAGAACTGTCTTGAAGAGTGTTTTCTGAGATGTACTGTCCAAGATCTTGCCCAACGTAGGCAAAAAGACTGTTGATTCTGGCACATAAAATCAACTGTCAACTCTTAACTGCTCATGGCAGTCCTGCGTGCCACACACATCAAAACTGAGCGCTCTGTACAGACAATTTCCATCTCCCATGATATTATTGACTTCGATGGGTTTTCCCAGTTCTTTTTTGGTTTTCCGTTCCGGCAGATCTAGAGGGGCTGGAAGACCAAGTCTTTTGACACTGCCGCACAAGCCAAGCTGCATTCGTCGGTTTGAAGGTTTGCGAAGGTTCTGGTTCTGTCCCTACAAATCGAATATCCTCGTCCCGTTCCCCCTCTCCTCCTCCTCCTCCTCTCTCTCTCTCTCTCTCTCTCTCTCTCTCTCTCTCTCTCTCTCTCTCTCTCTCTCTCTCCATCTCCTCCGTTTTCCTTCCTTCCATCTCTCCATCTTTCCAGTTTTCTCTGGTTTTCCCGTTTTTTTTTTTCCTTCAGTCAGTCTTTTCCCTGCAACCATCCCTTCTGTTTCCCCTCCTTTCATCTCTCCTTCCTTCCCTCCATTCTGTGCGTCCATCCCAGCTTCCTCTCTTACTTTCTCTTCGTACACCCCTCCATTTCCCCCAACTGCCATTCTTCCTTCCTTCCCTCCTTCTATCTCTTTCATTTCCCACTGCTTTCACCTCTCTTCCGTCCCTCTATTCCTACCTTCCTCCCTTCTTTCTCTCCCTCCTTTCCTTCCTTTCCCCCTCCCTTCATTTCTTCTTCCTCCATCCCTTCCCTTTCCTCCAGCTTTAACCTCTTCTTCCTTCCCTCCTTTATCTTTTTTCACTTCTTTCTTCTCTCCACAATCTATACTGTCTGTGTCTACTTTGCCCTGATCTGTGGCCGTACTCTCTCCACTCTTTGTTCCAACCTGGAAGAAGTCGGTGATTCGTGTCGGAGTTTTTTAGCGCTTGCCATATGTTTTTCCAGCAGGTCAGTGAAAACATGGAACGACTTCATAACAGCATCATCACAATCTGACTGCAAACAATACACATCACATCAATTTTCTGGACACAGTCCAAAGCGTCTTTTGCTTGAAATTCTTGTTTTTGTCTTCTCCACAGTCGTCCTCTCCATCTGAGGCATGCTCGGTGACTGTTTCTGTGGCTGTAGACGTCGACGGAGCTGGAACAATTCGGCAAGTTGTTGACCCCATTGTCGCAACACCATCATTCACACTATAGTAGTCAGAAGGAGAAATTGTTCCATTCTTCGAAGAGACGTGTAAGAAGGGGCTCCTGTTTTTTTTTGGTCTTTGGGGTCAGGTTCTTGCGAGCTGTCGTCTGCACCTGTATTTGTTTCACCACCAGTCTTGCAAAAGCCTGCATTGCGGAAGCTGTTGGCGATTGTGGAAGGAGAAACTTTGTCCCAGGACTGTTTCAGGATGGAAACTGCTTCAGGCAGGGTGAACTGATAGCCCTTCGTTGTTCCTCCAGCACTGATATGAGCTAGCAACTTGAAGACCATCGCCTTTCTGTACTGTACCTTCACATTGCATACAACTCCAATGTCATGTCACATGGCTGAAGTTTGGAGGTCGCATCCACTGGAAGAAACAGGACTTTCGTTACTTTCATCTGAGGAATTTTATGTGATGAACAGTTGTCCAGAACCAAGAGGACTTCACGATTTTGTCGTAGCATCTCTCTAACAAATGAGAGCAACCACTGCTGGAGAATGTCACTGGTCATCCATGCTGTGGAATTGGCCTTGCAGTCAACGGGCAACTTCTTCACTCCACGGAAACATCGTGGGTTCATGTCGGAAACAACAGCTAAAGAGGTAGTTTTTCGCTGCCCGCCCATATGTTGCAGCAAATCATTACTGTTAACATTTCCTTTGATTTCTTCCTGCCGTGACACTTTTCTCCCTTGAATGCAAAGGTTTTGTCGGGGAGAAGTCTCCAAAACAGAGCACTTTCATCGAGGTTCAAAACGTCTTTTGCTTCATACTTCTGCAGCATTGGGGTAAGAACATCCTCCACCCATAACGTGTCTGTGAACTCTTCGTTAAGCAGCTGCCCTTTCTCCACTCATCGAGTTGAAGACGATGCCATGCCGTTTCTTCGATCGATGAAGCCATCCCTCGCTGCACTGCTAGTCGTCCAGCCCCAAAGACGATGACAACTCTTCAGCTTTGCTTTTCAATACGGGCCCGCTGATAGGGACATTTTGCGACCTGCACACGCATATAGATCACTGATCAGTTAACTGTATTTGAACAGATGAAAAAAATGCATGCACATTGATATACTGCACTTTTGTTCCTGCCTGTTTCTGCTTACAGGTGTGTTTGAGACTTAAAAAAAAAATTAATTGTTAGTAGGATCAAGAAAAGACGCGATCCATATTCATGAATAAACATTAATATTGATTGATTGATTGATATTATGGTTGTGTGCCTTGCTACAGTATTCATAACGTATCATTTGAACATTTTATTTTTGCTCAGATCTCTACCAGCACAACTGTGGCACGATTTCATGCAGTTCATTCATTGACAGATACTCATCGTTGATCTACTTTCAAAAGCAGAATTATCATTATCATGGAAACAAAAGTTTCGAGCTGAGGTAGCTAGTGCTAATTATCCATTTATCCTGGATATCCATGGCAACGGAAGGAGAGCAGTCGTCAGGTGCCCCTCTTCACACGTAATACCAGCTGGCGAACTAACGCGAGAAGGCATTCCCTCAGCGCAGTGTGTTCAGTGTGTTAAACTGTTCAGAGAGAGTGTTGACTTATGCAAATTCTACCCGCCTGCCATGACCATGGGAATTTCTGAGAGTTAAAACCCCTGACCGCCGATGGACAACTGATGACTGGGGAAGGAGGGGAGAGAGAGAGAGAGAGAGAGAGGGGGGGGGGGGGGGGGGGGGCAAAGGTCGACTGCCAGCGGCTGACTGACGACAGGGGAGGGAAAGGAGGGAGCAGGCGGTCGACCACCTGCAACGACACTGAAGACGGTCTGGCCGGCCTAGGTCCACCACCAGACAGCAGGACAGACTGCTGGTTCTGACGGCGCTGAGACAAAGAACTGCCACTGCAAACGACATCAGGTGACAACTGCGTGCTGCAGCGAACGTCAACATTTCCGACCAAACTGTTCGGAACCACCTGAGAGAAGTTAACCTCCGAGCAAGACGGCCAGCTGTTCGATCTGTGCTGACGGCGACTCACCGTAGGGCGCGACTGACCTGGTGCCGAGCTCGTGTGGCCTAGACGAGGCAGCACTGGGCCCGGGTGATGTTTTCTGACGAGTCACGTTTTGCTCGACTCTTCCACGATGGTCGTATACGTGTCTGGAGGCAGACGGGGGAACGCTACCAAGAAGCCAACGTAATCGAACGGGACCGGTATGGAAGAGGGGGGGGGGGGGGGGGGGGGGGGTATCATGGTGTGGGGTGGCATAGGAAGGAACTTCAGAACCCCCCTGTACCGAGTTGAAGGCACCTAACTGGTGTGGGGTACAGGGACAACATTCTTCAGCCTCTGGTCCTGCCTGCCCTGCAAGCCCTGGGCCCTGACGCCATCCTCCAGGACGACAACGCCCGTCCCCACCGTGCCAGGGTGGTAAACGTCTTCTTGGAGGAGCAGCAGGTCAACTGCCTGGACTGGTCAGCGTCTCGCCCTGACCTTAACCTGATCGAGCACGCCTGGGACGTCCTGGGGCGCCTGCTTCACGAGAACCACCCTCCAGCAGTGAACCTG